>QLOM01001394.1:0-13347 GCA_003313785.1 Termitomyces sp. MG148 | reverse complement strand
AGCGCTAAGTCACCAAGTGAGCACTGAAAGCAGTCAAATAATCGGTGACTATCCTAGGGTCTGAAATAATCAAGGGGGCTGGTGTCGCCAAAGTCGCTAAGCGTCGGTAAAGGTAAGCGTCGCTAATCGCTAGAAACCGGGGCTGAAGAAGTGGCGACCTGCTGATAGCCGTTGGCAAGTCATTAAACGCTTAATCTTATAGGGCGCCGGCTATCTTTGATTGGTGACCTGTTATCGAGCCCGAGGTCATGTGTGTGGTCCGTGCGTTAACAGTCAGGTGAGCGAGTCCCGTGGTCTGGAAGTCCCGTGCGTTAAACATCCCGTGGTTGCCTAGTCATGTGTCGTTCGCGTCGCGCCTGGTTGCCTGAGTGAGCCGCCAAACTGCTATCAACAAAAGTCGCTAATTATAGCTTTGCTGCGCTGAGCCCAGCCCAGATCTTATCAACGTCGTCAATGAAACTTTGTACAAATTTGGGTATTTCTGACTGTAGGATGAAATTGACGTCATCATGGAATATAGGGACAGAGTTAGTCCACCCCATTGGTAAGGTGACTAGGCGTAAGGCGCCAAAGGGTGTCTGGAACGTGGTAAGGTCGCAAGAGGAGGGGTGTATCAAGCGCTTGTCGTAGCCAACATAGAGGTCAAGGGTGGCGCCACAGATCCGACCAGCAAAAGATTCAGCGACATGGTCAGGAAAGGGAGGAACGCCGGAGTGTCGTATGGTGACCCTATTTGGCGGCTCTAGATTGTGAACAATATGGAGGTTACCGTTTTTCTTGAGGACACAGAACCAGCATGAGCGGTAAGCGCTATTTGAAGGCTTGTAGATGCCAGCCTTGATTTTGCTGCGTATAATCTGACAAACCTCGGCTTCAAGTCCAGGTGGTATGGGTTGGTTATGTTCAGTCCAGGGTACGTGTGGGATAGTCGGTATGACCACAGGCGGGAAGAAGTCGGTATGGAAGCTACCCCTTTCAGAGTCTTCCCAGGCAAATGCTTGGTTCTGTTTGGACATAAGGTCAGTAAGCACATCCAATTCTGATGAAGTAAGAAAACCAGTGTCATGATTGCTAAGGAATTACTGGCGACGTTCTTCTGTGAAGCAACCAGTCGGCTAGAAGGGCGGCAGATTGGGAGTTAAAGTCAGGAGTTCAGCAAGAGGGTCGCCAATGATCTTTCATTCAATTCTGAAGTCCTTGGAGACAGAACTGGCGACAGGCTTGATCTTAAGCGCTACAGGCTTATATTTCTTTTTGACCTGGACACCTTTGCGTTTATTAGCGTTAGCAACAGCAAATGTGGAGGCAGTTCGTAACGTAAGTGTAAGGGCGACCTCTGGAGGCTATGGCTCAGTCACACAGCTGGGAGAGGAAAATCCAAAGAGAACAAGTCTAGGGATTCCCTATGCCAGGAGTGACGTTTCCAAGGCTCCAGAAGCATGGGAAGTAACTGTATAGTATGACAAAAGCCACAATAAAATTTATAATCTAAAAAAGGAAAATCTCCGAAAATAATCAAAAACTCGGAAATTGCCATTGCCAGAGGTCATGCACATGTCTCATGTGACTTGCTTAGTAATTTGGAGGCTAGCCTTGAGATGACTAAGCCTCTGGAAGCGGTGGCTACACTTGTTTGAATGATAACTAAAGAACCAGAGCACCTCAAGGGCTGAGAATAGTACCAATAGATAGTGTTGAGGGAATAGAAGCAGTAAAGTAAAAGAGTGACAGCAGAAATAGGGAAATAAATAGAGGAAGAATGAAAGAATAAGGAGTGGAAGAAGGGAGAAATGAGGAGTCCCCTGACACCCCCCTTTTAGACTGCTATGCAGTCTACACATTGGAGGTGCAGTGGTGGTTGTATAGAAAGAATAAAGTAAAGTAAAATAACAAAAATGAATGTATATAAACCACAAATGTGGAGGCAAATATAGCCTCCATGGCTCAAAATCCCTACTCATCTGTCAAAAGAATACAGAAGTTGACGTTAACCAACAGTACCAGTTGAAAACAATGAGCCGCCTACAAAATTTATGCAGATGGTGAGCGCGCCAACTCGCTGGCCAAATCAATCCTCATGTCCATGTCAGTGTTAGCCAACAATGTTGAGGCAATGGGTACAGACAATGTAGAGGCAACTGGAGCCTGAATTGTGGTGTCTGGGTGTACTGGGAACAGAGGATACAGTCCATGTCTGGACTGACGCTGCCATAAATCACAACAATTGGGATTCATCCCAATTGGGTAATAGAGTCTGTGCTTGAGGTGGACATGTCCTTGTGCATGCTCACGCAATAGCGCATGGAGCCAGATCATGTCATCCTCCAATGGAACTTGCCAATCATCCCACTGTTGTATAGCAGGAGGCTTGCCATATAAGTCAAGACAACGGTGTCTCTCATCGTCAATTTTGTGGTAGTGGTTGATTGAGGTGTTTGCCTCAAAGAAGTGGGTCTCTAGATAGACCACGCCAAAGGTATAAGCGTGATCCACCCATTCCAGCAGGATGCCATTTGCCAGCATAGTGTGCAGCATGTTGATAGGGACAGCCCGGCACTGAGGGCGGAAAGAGCAAAAGTATCCCAAATGAGGACGCCGCCCTTCAGGGGGACTGACAGGACCCAAAGACAGGATAGGTTGGGAACGGACCGAAAAACAGTACGGAACGAACCCAGCGGTACCCACCGCGGAACCCCAGAAAGGAACAGAGGAATGGAATGACGGAAGAATGGGGGATGGAAAGCGGATAGTGGAGAAGGAAAGCAGGATCCGCTAAGAGACAACGGAGGAACCTTAGTCGGACGAGATACTATAAAACTGTACAATATGTTTGGAATAAATCATCTCTTTCACCTCGAAACATAGTCCAGCGTTCACGATACAGAGTACAAAAGACATTCCGAACTAGTCCGTTGCGTCCTGTGTATCCAACAGCATTTCCGTCACCGATTCCAACAGCGTCCTCTTTCTTACCACGCTTCTACCGATCCGTCGTCTACCGCAAAAACATAACATCCCGATAAACCGCTAGGAGTTTCCGCCAAAAAGCTTACGTCCTACCGACAGCTACTTCCGTCGCGCGCTCAGACGGTCGACTTAGAGCAATCAGGTGGTTATCCTCGGAAGATTCTTCGCTGACTATCCGTCACCCCTATAGCACGCTAATAATAACAGACTTATCAAAAGTCTACATTCTGCTTATAGGAAGTTAGTGACGTTATCATATTGGAGCCCACTGCGAGGGACTCTTTTACAGAATACCACCAGAAACTAGAGCACAAAGGCAATGCCGGGAAGCTGCGGAACCGCCATCAAGTCTTTTCCCACCATTACCAACAATCCCAATCCGAATCGGATTAACCGACCCGACCCCTTCAACAAGGCACCACGTACCGCCTACCTTAGCGGAAGAACTAGAAGCGGCATACCAGAGACTAACCGTTGACGATATCCCTGATCTATTCCCAAGAAACTTATCACCGGTAACCCCGCTAGACGAATTCTTCTCATTTGACATATTGGTACCGGCCACTCCCCGACTGACACCCGTTCAGCACCCACCAAAACTAATCGAAGATAGTCAACCCAGGAGAATGGAGGAAAACACCGCTTCGCGGATGCCGACCAGGGGCAGCGGAACAGCCCCGAAATGGAATTAAAACAAGCCAAGGGAGCTGCCTCACTACTTCCGCGAATTAGAGTACTTGTTTCGCAATTGCCAGGTCACAGACGAGCGCCATAAGAAGGAATATGCAGCACGATATGTGTCGTATGACACGGCGGAACTATGGACATGTATTCCGCAGTTTGAAGGTAATACCGGTGAACCAAACCGCCCGTACACCTACGCGGAGTGGAAAGCCGCAATCGTGAAATTATATCCCAGAGCAGAGGAGCAAGCCAAATGGGCGGTGAGCGACCTGGAAAGGCACGTAATGGGCACGTTCCGTACGGGCTTAACTACGTTGGGCCAGCTCTTGGACTATTACCGAACGTTCCAACAAATTGCGCAATGGCTAAAGAGTCACGACAAAATCTCCACGAACAAGAAAAAGCAGTACTTCCAGCAGGGATTTCCAACGTCACTATGGACAAAAATAGCGAGACGGTTGGAGATCTTAGCTCCCAACCACCACCCTGACGAGCCTCACGAGGTTAGTCGGGTATATGAGGCCGGCGTATGGATATTGCACGGCACCGATACTAGTTCCACGCCAACCCCCGCCCCGCCAACAGGATACGCTGGAGGGGTATTGCCGGCACCAGGAACGCAAGCAACGCGCAGCACCGCAAATACGCCCGCAACAGACAACGGATATATTAAGAAAGAAGATCTTGGCGATATCGTAAAATTAGCCGTGGCGGCAGCCCTAGAAAAAGTGGTGGCCCCAAGCGGAGGAGGGATAGCGAACAACCAACAGAATAGCCGTCCGCCGCTAGGAGATGGCTGCTATTTTTGTGGAGAAATCGGGCATACCATGGTCAGGGGCAGATGTAACGTTCTCGAAGACTACATCCTGCGGGGGCAATGCCAACGAAATGCGGAAGGAAAGGTAGTTCTTCCGTCAGGCGGTTTCATTCCCTACGACCCCAGTAAACCCCTTTACAAAGACAGGGTCGACGAGTACCACCGCCGCAACTTGGGCAACATAGCCACGGGAACTCTCTCGGCCAACGCGAACCCGGATCCCGTTCAGACCAACATCCAGCAGCTGGTGTTTGAAATTTCTCCGGCAAAGACACAGGTACCGGCGCCCTCGGCTACTTTTGCGAACGTCACTACAGACATAGGGCAGCAGATTGCAGCCCTCAAAGAGCAACTGGAAGTATTAGAATTACGGGAGGCGGGAAACCGTAACCGCCAGGTAATGGACGGGGTCCAGATCCCCAAAGCGAAGCGTCCGTTAACCGACTACCGGCCAATGGTCACTCCCAAGGCTGCTGCGGTCAAGCCAACCACGCCGACCAAAGGGACTAAACAACCCGTCAACAGGCCTACGATCACCGAGGTGCCGGATCCGGAAGCACCGCTACACCCGTTCTCTGGCATTCCGTGGCAATATGTTCCGCCTGCAGACAGGGTGATGGGCAAGCCGGACAAACAAAACAACGGGGCCTACCGAATGGAGGTACCGATACAATCGGTAGAACACACCAAAGCGGTCTTCGGACGGTTGATGGAGGCTCACGTCACAATGACAGTCGGGGAAGTCCTGAGCATTGCACCGGATGTACGCAATTTGGCTAGGGCAGCAGTTACACTGAAACGCATCTTGGCAACGAATATAGCCCAGATAGAAGAAGTTACGGACGATGGGATAGAGGAAGCCCAAACCTCTTTGGTCGAGGTAGTGGATAGTGGCAGAAAATCTTTACGTATTCTCTCCAACACCAACGATCTGACCGCCATCAACTACGCCTCGCAAACATCGTCAGACCCGGTATTAAACTACCTCAGATCCTTACCGCTGGGCACCGTTCCGGAGAAGTTCTGCGTAGCCCGAGATACCGATTCGCTTAGGTCCATAACCGCGCTCATAGGACAGAAAGCAGAAGTGGAGTGTATCGTGGATAGTGGGTCCCAGATCATTTCCATGTCAGAAGATGTGGCAAATCGAATCGGGATCTCCTACAATCCGTCGATCGTATTGCATATGCAAAGCGCCAACGGAGCCATCGACGCATCCCTGGGATTAGCGACTAACGTGCCGTGCGTATTTGACAATATAATCCTCTTCTTACAGATACACGTCATCCATCAACCGGCGTACGACGTACTCTTAGGAAAACCCTTTGATGTCCTCACCTGAAGTGCAGTCAAAACACATAGTGCGGAAAATACGTCGATCACCATAACTGACCCAAACACGGGGGCCATACGAACGATACCTACTTATCCTCGCGGGAGTCCCCCGGATAAGAGACGGCCCACCCAACAGTACGTTCCGGCGGATACCGAAGGTCACGAGTGTTTTCGGATGGCATCAAGAAAGTGATTGGCGGTGATCACGGAGATGTCACGCTGATGCTGGAATACAACTACAAGGACAATACCGCAGAAATTATTTCATACGCACTAATTGACGAGGCCGTTCCAGGAACGGTCTCTACAAACAGCTTGTCCTCTTCCGATCCCAAGCATGTACCTACCAAGCAACCTATAAAAGACAGCTCCCAAGGAGCATATGAGGCTACGTTGGCCTACCTTTATATCACCGCGTCTGAACTGTTCAAACACATCGCACCCGACAATTCAATACTACTCACTGACAGTTACCTGCTAGGGCACGCAAAACAAAAATCTACCAACTGTAACAACGATCGGCAGACTCGCCGAACAGAAGTTCCGACCAAAACTAGGGCCGACAACCCACTGGGGACGTTTGCCGGAATAGCAAAGCGCAAGGGCGTACAGACCAAGAAAAAGTACAAACCTGTAGCCTTAAAGGTGAAACCGGTACCGGGACACGTGGCAGAGGACTACCGCATTGAGAGGAATATTATTGGAGACCCGCTAGCATCAATACCCGCTCTAAATCCGAACCCACCGCCGACGGTTCCTACAGGGCGGTTTATGGCAGAGCGGCTGGAACAGTTCATAAAAGATCACGACACTGGTTTCCTATCAAAAGCCGAACTAAGGATACTCACCGACCTCGTGGCAAAACAGAATCGGGCATTTGCATGGGAAGATACCGAGCGAGGGAGTTTTAACCCAGCAATGTTCCCTCCGATCGTCATTCCGACCATACCACATGTACCCTGGAACGAAAAGAACATTCCGATACCGCCAGGCTTAGAAGGGGAAATTATGGAGATAATACGCACGAAAATCAAAGCGGGCATCTATGAACCATCAAATTCTTCCTACCGATCACGTTGGTTCTGCGTCCTCAAAAAGAATGGTAAGCTACGGATCGTACACAGCTTGGAACCCCTTAATCGAGTAACTATTCGGCACTCGGGCGTCCCACCGTACCCGGATCATGTAGCCAAGTCATTCGCAGGAAGGATCTGTGGTGCCACACTCGACCTATATGTTGGATACGACGAGCGTTTAATATCTCTGATCTTGCACGATCTTACGACTTTCCAGACCCCTTTCAGGGCGTTGAGGTTGGTGACCTTACCGATGGGATGGACTAACTCGGTACCGATCTTCCATGACGATGTGGTCTTTATTCTGCAACCGGAGATCCCCTTATTTGTGCTAGTATTTATTGATGACGTCGGTGTTAAGGGCCCAAAGGATTGGAAACTAATTAACGGAGAACCCGCCACGCATCCCCAGAACCCGAACATAAGACTGGCACTTTGGGAATTCTTTGAGGTCCTAAACCGGGTACTACAGCGGATGAAGTACTGTGGAGGTACATTCTCGGGACACAAACTGGTACTTTGCGTAGAACAAGTCAAGATTTTAGGGCACGTATGCACGCCGCAAGGACGGATTCTGGAAGAAAGCCGACTAGGGCTGTTGGAACGGTGGGGACCCTGTGGAGACATATCTGAGGTGCGCGCGTTCCTAGGGTCCATAGGGGTCTTACGGATATTCGTAAAAAAACTTCGCACACCGAGCACACCACATTGTCAAACTGACGCGTAAAGACGTACCATTCAAATTCGGGGACTTACAAGTCACGGCGCAACGGGATTTAGTGGCGGCACTTAAAACTGCAAATCCTCTCGTACCGATAGACTACGTCTCAGCAGATCCGGTCATCTTAGCGGTGGATACCTCCTACATCGCCATGGGATTCTTCCTTTGCCAGTGCGCAGCGGCAAATCGGAAGCAACGGAGATATAATCGCTTTGGGTCCATAACGCTTAACGACCAGGAATCAAGGTACAGCCAACCGAAATTGGAGCTTTATGGTCTATTTTGGGCTTTGCAAAATATGCGGATGTATTTGATTGGCGTAAGGAACCTCATTGTTGAGGTAGATGCACGGTACATCAAGGGTATGTTATCTCATCCGGATATTCAGCCGTCGGCAAGTATGAACCATTGGATCGTGGCGATTTTACTGTTTCACTTTGACCTGGTTCATGTAAAAAGCGAATTCCACGGGCCGGATGGGCTGTCCCGCCGACCGCGACAGCCAGGTGACCCAGAACCAGACGAGGGCGACAACGAGGTCTTCGACGACTGGATAGATCGGATGCACGGTTTCTTACATATCTTACAACCGCCGGCTTGGGTACTAAGGGAAGCGTCACCACTCGGACACTGCCTACCACCCTTAGTCGGGTGCGATTCAAATGTCTGGAGACAAGGGGTAGCGATCTATGGACTTACGGACGAAGGCAACGCGACCGAGAGACCGGAAGTTCGCTTGGCGGAGGAGCCACGGAAGCTACGCAATGACAATACCCATTTGGTATATAACTCCGTACCTAGAAGCGCAAAGGCTCAAGCGGAAGACCACCGCATGGAAAGGATAAGGAAATGGATAGGGGATTTGGTTCGACCCAGCGACATGGGAGATGAGGAATACCGGCGGTTCATCCGGTACGCCACAAATTTCTTCATTGGCGGAAGCAGGCTCTGGAGACGGGATAATGCTGGAGCACATAAGCTAGTTATCGAACCCGCCAAAAGGATTAGAATACTGGAAGCAATGCACGACGACCTAGGCCACAGGGGGATGTATGCGACCAGGGCGGCTCTATTGGAACGATTCTGGTGGCCGCAAGTGCAGGCAGATATCGTTTGGTATGTGCGGACATGTCACATCTGTCAGGTACAGCAAACTACCAAGTTATCGATTCCGCCAATCGTAGCGACTCCAGCACCCCTCTTCGGAAAAATATATATAGACACCATGGTCATGCCCAAGTCGTGCCGCTTCAAGTATATCATCCAAGGCCAATGTTCTCTGACACATTGGCCCGAATTTCGGATGATGGCAAAAGAGAACGCGGAGGCGGTCGGTAACTGGATATTTGAGGACATCATATGCCGGTGGGGAACACGCACGAAATAGTAACCGACAACGGGGCGCCCATTATCAAGGCCGTCACACATTTGGTGAAAAAGTATAACCTACACCATATTCAGATATCGGGTTACAATAAACGGGCCAACGGGATAGTGGAAAGACCACACTTCGACATAAGACAAGCACTCTTCAAGGCCGTAGACGGGGACGAAAGTTGGTGGAGCGAGGCCGCGTATTCCGTGTTTTGATCGGAACGGGTAATGGTGCGGCGGAGAATGGGATGTTCGCTGTACTACGCCACCACGGGGACACATCCACTACTGCCGGCCGACATCATAGAAGCCACTTACCTACAACCACCGCCAAACACGATTTTGTCGGCAACAGACTTGGTAGTGCGACGGGCTATTGACCTGCAACGACGATACGAGCAACTAGAACGGCTACATAGCACGGTGTTTGAAGCCCGCCGTCAGGCAGCAATCCGCTTCGAACAGGACAATGCGGCCACTATCAAAGATTACGATTTCGAGCGGGGCACACTAGTATTAATGAGGAATACAAGGATAGAGGTTACGCACAACCGGAAAATGAAACCGCGTTACTTGGGCCCGCTGGTGGTGGTGTCACGTAACCGGGGGGAAGCGTACGTTCTATGCGAATTGGACAGGTCGGTACTGCACCGGCCGGTAGCGGCATTTAGGCTCATCCCATACTTTCCGAGGGAACGTATCGAGCTGCCGGACACGGCCTTGGACATTGATACAGCAAGGCTACGGGAGCTGGAGGAAACCGAATTGCTGGACGACGAGGAAGGAGCTACGGAAGATTATGGGACCAACCAAGAAGAACATCACGAGGATTAACGAGTGGCCAAAGCCACAAAGATCACTAACCAATAAGTATAATTTTTCTTTTAATGTTTACAGAGCGCAATGATGGAACCTGAGCGCAAAATGGTTGAATGTGGGGAACAAGATATATTATGGTACAACAAGTCATCCAAGTATAAAAAACATCTAGGTTCGAGGACACTATTCTGCGGGCCTAGAAACAATCCATGTCAGCGTCGTTTTCGGAGGGATCAAAGTCCTCCAGGGGGATGACGTTGGAGAGGGGGGGGCTGCGTTCCGGCGGGAAGGCATCGGCAGGGATGTGGTTTCGAACTTGCCACTAGATAGCGCTATGGCACTCCGCGGCAAAATGAGCGACGGCGTTCGACTGTAAGGTGGAGGTAGAGAGGGCTTGTTGGGCCACTAGATAACGTTGGCGGTCAGCTTTGACTCGGACTCGGTAGGACTGAAGCATGGCGCAGGCCCGGTCCAGATCGCGCTCAAGGGTGACCCGGGACTAGTAGAAGTTGACGGGAGCGGTTAGGCCAGACGGAAGACGTGGCCAGTCTTCGGCATCTAGGAGAGTGGGGGGCAGCGGCGGGTAGTTAGGGGAAGGCTGCGGGCAGGTCAGGAAAAATAATCCAAGGTGGAGGATCGACGTACTGGGCGGTAAGGCTGCCAGGCCAACGACGATGGGGTTTCAAACAACGCGCGTGCTACACAAGACATCCAGGGCGTGGCGCTGGAGGCACTACAGGGCGAGGCGCCGAGGGCGCAGGAGGCGCTTCAGGAAGATTGTGGTCCAGTTGGAAAACAGCAGGCGCAACAGCCAAAGGAACCGCCGGAGGACCAAAGTCAGACGTTAGATCGATGAGGTCCGCAGGGGAAGGCGAAGCGCGGCCGTCAGAACTGATGGAGGAACTGTCATAACTGGGGACCCCCTCGTCTTCGCCTTCCGCGTCAGCATTGGTTTCGGGGTCAGGCAAAGGGGGCGCGGCGGAGGGAACCGTGGGAGTGGCAGAGGACGAGGTGCTAGTGGACGCGTCGGAAGAACGGCCCGTGCTCGGAGCGGTGCGGGAGGGAACCTGACGAACAACGGTAATGGAAGGGAGGGAAGCCAAGGTAGGAGGAGAAGGAGCCGGTGGAGGCGGAGGGCTGGATCGTGTGGCGTGAGCAAGATAGGCGTGGGGGACAGGGGGCAGGATCACGAACGGTATGAGACGTGGATTGGGAGGCGGGCGAGCGGATCCGGAAGAGGGAGGGCGCAGGCGCAGGACATGGGACGAGGTCCCCACGGGAGGGGTCGAAAGGCTCCGCGACCGTTTCGAAGGAGGCACGTACTCACCACCGTCGGAAGGGCTGTCGTCTGCAGCAGGGTCAGCAGGGTGCTTGCGCTTAAGGGCGGGAGGAGGCCGAGCCCGAAGGCCAACACCGGCGGAGAAGCCGCGCTTGATCTCGGCACCTCTCCCATGAAGCTGGAGGAACTCGCGAGCGGCACGAACACGGGCAACATGAAGGGCAAGGCCCACGGCGTCGTGGTTGGCAGCTTTGCAATTATGTAAACTCGCGCCGGACAAGGTGCAGCGTTTTGCAGCGACAGTACAGGGATGACAAGGCCGTTGGAGACCGGGGTACCAGCAAAAACCATCGATGTTCTTTATGATGCAGGAATCACACTGTGAACAGATAAGGACAACCGATACACACACAAGGGACAGGCAAGGACTTACCGGGCCCTGCTCCTTGCCCGCGCGACGCCGGGTGGGGAAATCCAGGAGACGTATGGTTCCCTTGCCTGCGGGAATAGCGGTACCGGCTCCCCAGGCGGGGTTGTCAGGATGGAGCCGTGGAGTGCGTGGCGGAGGGATGAGGAACGCAAGGTTGGCCGGGGAAAACTGGTAAGGTAACTCAGGACCGGGCGGCAAGCAGTGGGACAAAGAAGTACGTACCTGTGAAGAGACCTGGAATGAGGCCAATGCTCGCGCCACGTCATCGGCTACGGAAGGGTCGGGGCGTCGAGCTGGCCGTTTCATAACAGTCTTGACACCCGTCGGTATTAGGGGGCGGCGAGCGGTGGCAGGGTTGGGGGCTAGTCGGACGCCCGTAGGAACCAACACGGAAGAAGCGGGGGGATCGGGGGTGCGTCCCTTCCCTTTTTTGGCGGCAGTGTAGCGGGGGACTTCGGGGGAGGGGGCACTGGTCGACGGCGCAGTAGTGGTTGGAGCGGGAGCAGGGAGCGTGGGAAGGGTGTCCAGTCCGCTCTTCGGGAAGCTGAGGCACAGATCAATGATGTCACAGAAGGGGAGGCGGCGGAACGACATACCACCACGTTGTCTAGCCAGCAGGCCCACGGTTTGTCCCGACGGGGGCCCCAGCAACGAAGAAACTCACGGCGAGCCTTGGCATACCGTGGCCACTGCACCCCGTGCTCGCAAAGGTCGTTCCAACTACCAATCAGACCGGCAAGGCCAAAGGCGGCCGTCTCGTCGTTAAACCCGCCCGAAGAGAGATGGGCAAGGCGGTCCAGGGCCTTGTTGGCTCGGGTCAGGTATTGATGGGCAAGGGACGCACGGAAGGAATCGGCAGGAGGGTGGGACATAATGGCTGTGCAGAAAAGGGAGGAGAGGGCGCAAACGGCGCTGGCTACTTATAGGAGCCGGCGTGAGAAGCCTAAACAAGACACCGAGCTTCCTTGTCAGGGAAGCGCGCTTCTGGCCTGATCAACAATTCAGGGACGAACTTCGAGAAAGCACTAACAATTCGGCTATCGACTGGGGGCAGTCTAATTTTAAAAGTTTGGGGGAGATGTAATGGAAACTACCGAACGCAAACTAGAAGCTAGGAGAACTAGGCAGGACTAGGCGAACCATGATGAACATAACCCTGGTCATGCTGCCACTCAAGAGCAAGCGCGCACTCCTCCTCATACCGAAGCAAGGCAAGGCACCAACCCCCAAACGCCCAGAGATCATGCCGCACCACAACTAACTGGTGGCGGGCATGATCAATACCGGTAAAAGCATTTTCTATAGCAGTATGGCACTGCCGCCAGTGATGATGAAGGCGGCCATGGCTAGAGCGGAAATCAACGGGATACGGTAAAGCGGGCGGAAGCCAACCGGCATCATCAGGGAGGTGACACGTGGGAGGACAGGAAGGTTCATCCTGAATCGGAAACGTCTTGTCAGGTTCCGCTGACCCGGGGGCTCAGCAATTCTGGGCGAGGCCTTACCAAGCGGACTCGGACAGCTACGGACACGCCGGGGCTCAGAGAGGACCGGAGGTAGGCGCCGGGGGGAGGTGATGTGCGCCGGGGCGTGGGGAGATCAGACAAAGTGTCCCGGGGTTGGCACGAGCAAGGGGGCGAGCGCCGGACGGGAAGGTTCTACTGGGGGAAGTTCGGTTTAGACGGCGCGATGAGTGGCGTGCCGGCGGCAAACTATCCGGGGAAATCAAGGGGCTGATAGGCGAATAGGCAACTTAGAGTTTTGACAGGTGCGGGACCAAACTTAGAAGAGCGGAGAATGCGGACCGGAGAAGATAGAAGACCGGAATACGAGAAGAGAAGGAAA
>QLOM01001389.1:0-15889 GCA_003313785.1 Termitomyces sp. MG148 | reverse complement strand
CCACATGAGGATTTCAGGCCTTAGCAACGGCCCCCGTGCATTTGGCCTCTTTCACCACTGGAATGATGAGTTAACGCTTGCCGACTTGACAGATGACGTTGCTTAGCAACTTTCACATGTAATCACACTGGTCTCCATTTTGATTGATTAATTAGTGACTTTTTAAGTTTAATTACCACAGCAACTTAGCGCCTATAAATACTGTACATATTTTGTCTTAGCCATCATTGAATCATACACCCCACAGTTCAGATCTCATTTCAGCGCATTCTAAGTCCTCAGAGTCACTACAAGCTATATGACAAAGGGACACGTGCCATAGTTACATCTCAAGACATAGGACACTGGTCATTCACAATGCTCAATGAGGTTGATGACCTAGTGTCTAACTCCCCACTAGCCACAAACCCTACTATACCTGGAGTCCTGCCAGTTCACCAGCCAATTGCATCCTGCATACGGAAAATGGATGGACCACTGCATGATAGCCCAACCACAGAAGCCCCCACCACTACACAAATTATACCTGACACCTCAGAACTTAACTGCAATGACCCAACACCTACGCCACAGTTAGCTCCCATTCCATGTTGCTTGGAGAGACTGGCTGCAAAACAATCCACCGATACACCCACCTGGTCATATTCTGTTGAAGATGCTTTTGCCTTCTTAGCCACTATATTGAGAATTAATGATGACAACCATGTACCAGAAAACTATGCTGAGGCTATGCGCCTCCCAGACCTGTGAGTGCCTGCTATGGAGCAAGAACTTGCAGCACTCCAGAAAAAGCAAGTTTTCACACTCATTCTAGTATTGGAAGTGCCAAAGGGTAAGAAGGTCATAGGATGCCAATGGGTCTATGCAAACAAGTATGATGTGGAGGATAACATCACAAAGAGGAAAGCAAAGCTTGTAGCAAAGGAGTTTTTGCAGGTTGCGGAGGAGGATATCTAGGAAACATATGCTGCCATTGTTTGACTTGAATTTCTCAGGCTAATTATAGCTGTTGCTGTCCAACTTGGGCTACATATCTGCCAGGTCAATTCTGTGTTGGCATACCTGAACAGCATCCCTACCCATATGATCTACATGCAGGTACTGCGGGAAGGAAAAGGTATTCCTTCTGCTGAAAACCCTCTATGGACTGATGCAAAGTGGATGAGACTGGTGGCATACTCTTGACAAAACATACAAGAACCTTGGCTATATGACATGAGCTGACAGTTGCATACAACCATGGGTCATTGGGGCAGAACACACAGTTACTAACACCTTCATGGATGACGTTTTTAGCATATCATCAACAGCTGAAGGTGCCAGTGGCCAAAAGCAAACTTGCATTGGCATACAAGATCAAGGATCTTGGAGACCTGACCCTCATTCTGTGCATGACAATCAAACAAGACCCAGACACAGGCTCTATATCACTCTCTCAACAAGTATACCTAAAACATGTGGTTGAATGTTTTGGAATGAGCGACTGCAACCCCCACTTGACCCCACTGCCCGTTGGCATTTGACTCACTGAAGACATGTCCCTCCAAACCAATGCAGACTAACAGTTCATGGCAGACAAGCCCTACAGGAGACTACTTGGCACTCTCATGTGGGCCCAAGTTGCCACATGCCCAGATCTATCCTATGCAGCTGGACTACTTGCTTGTTTCCAGTCAAACCCAGGACCAGCCCACTGGAATGCCCTGATCCATGTCCTTGAGTACATCGAGGGGACACTAAACCACAAAATTGTATATTCAAGGATTGGGAGGTCTATCAAACCAGTTGGATACATAGATGCAGATTTCAGGAGAGACTATGACACCCATTGCTCAACCAGGGGATATGTATTCATGGTTGCAAGGGGGCCAATTTCATGGAGCTCAAAACGACAAGCAACTGTGATGCTGCCAACAATGGAAGCTGAGTATATGGCACTCACACAAGAGGCCCAACAAGGCCTCTGGATGTACAACTCCCTTCTGGAGATTGATCTGCCTCAACAACTGCCGATCACACTGTATACCAACAATCACTCATCCATCCACTTGGTGGAATCAACTAAAGGACATTCATGCATTAAACACATCAACATCCAGCACTACTATATCCATGAACACGTCCAGCATGGAGATATTCAGATTACACCCATACCATCAGCTGAAGACGTTGCTGATTTATTCACCAAACTACTTGCTCATGCTGCACACAAATATCTTATAAACAAACTTGGACTCTTGGGAGAGCGCTAGGCATCTGAGAGAGTGTTGAAGGAGATACCAGACACTAGATAAGTCCGTTATATAATATATATTTGTTTTTCTTTTTTATTCTGGTGTGCCTCTGTGCCAGCACCACTTAGTGGTATTTACTATACTTTGGTCAATTTTATTTTTGGATACTAAACATACAGAAATGTTGGCCAATCCCTCAGCTGTTTTTCACTTATTGTGTAAAGCACTGAGAATAAGCCTATCTTCTCTATATTACCTAGAAACTACTTACTCACTCTAACCTGCATGAATGATGATCATTCTCTGAAGATCATATGCCAACAAATGACAACACCATTGACTTGATCACTCAATCCCACTGACAATATCATACCATTTCATACAATCACATCTACACAAAGTACACAGGGACAATAGCCTCCATTGTCATACAATACATATATATATTTCTCCTCTCCATACTCAACCCTCAGTCAATTATATGATAAGCTCCATCAACCATATTTACATGATTACAATACTGATATTGTACCCATAGGACTACTCACACTGTTGTGTTAGTTAGGTACAGTAATCTAGTCAATTATATTGACTGAGGAGCTACTCACTGTTGTGATAGGTACATAATATTGAGTTTTAACAAGTTATGGGCCTATACTGCAATGTACTCTAGACAGATGATGTTCTATTAGAATTTACCATATCTTACACACCCCAATCCAATTGTCCAATTGCTCACCTATCAACCTAGCATGATCACACTTGCCCTGACTCTGGAACAGCATGCACTTGTGCCACTATGGGATCAAAAACTTCTCCCACCAACACCATATTGGAGTCAGACTCCACATACCCATACATCTGCCTAGCCAAACTGAATGCCCACTGGTCAGTGTCCAAACCTCCTTCAACCAAACCACTAGCAAATTCACCAAGTAGTTGACAAAGTTGGACCTGCAGCTCTAGAGCAGCTTTAACAGATATATATTTGCACTTGAGAGTAAACCTGAGCATCTTATCAGGAAGCCAAATTAGTATTGGAGCCCATTGCCCACTCCAACTGGCTATTAAACAATAACCTCACCATTGGTGTTATCTGTGCCATGATCTTAGATGTTGAGCAGGAAGGACTTGTCATGGATGGCACTGCAAATTGATGCTATAGTCCAGGGCACAATGTAAGGGCCTATCAAACAGGTTGCCTTCAGCAGCCCTTGTCTGTGAATCAGCAGCCTCTAATGGGGAGAGATGTTTATACATGGGTGACAATTCCTTTCTTAGACAGGAACCAATATATACGTATCATGAGTGCATCAGCCTCCTGGCTGTTAACTAATGAATCAAGTGTCAAAACAATTGTAATGTTCTCATTCAAGAATATGGTTTAACAAGCCATTTGACTTTAACAACATAGTGTAGCAACTCATGTACCTTTAGGGGTCTGACCATCACATTCCCATAACTAACATCTAAAAGGTGCATTGTTCAAAATGTATCAAGTTGTGAATCCAATTTTTTAAGTACTCTGGCACCCTAGGAGGGTAAAAGTGCCGCACAAGGAGGAAATATGCCTCTTGAAGGTCCATCAGCAACATTCAATTCACTAAACCCATTTGACCAATAACCATATTTTGGCTGCTTGAAAACCAGAAATTATATTAGATTCTGCTGCACATTCCTTGACCAGCCTGCTCTTAGCGCACCAATGACTCCAGCATTGTCAGACTTAATTATAATATGACAATTTAAATAGCCTGACAATGTGAGTGTTCTAACCACCAAGTCAACAGCTACCATTTCTGCCCAACCAATATCTCTGCCTTCCAATTTCCAACCTGTATTAAGTTGCCATGCTAGCCACCTATGATTCAGCACTAAACCTATACCCCAGGTCATAGAAGCATCCATGCATAGCTGCACTGCAAGTGGATTAGAAAGAAGTTTGATGTCAGTATCACACCAAGATAATAAGGTGTCCCTCCACCAGTTAGCATTGTTCAAGACTGCTTTAGTAGGCCAATTTCATAGGAAAGGGGAGGCAGAAACAGGGAAGGAAGCCCAAAATGCATAAAACAATGGCAGGCAGAATCTACTACCTGGTACCACTATGATTCAAAGAGCTGATGATGGATTCTATTGCTTTAAGCGTCACCCCCAAATTACACCCCAACTCTCCTAACTTAGCCAGATACTTGCTTTGTTTCTTGTCTGGTAGTTTGATGGTTTTCTTGTCAAGAGACCACAAGAAACCAATATATTTGAAGGAAGGAGAAAAAGGCATGTGTTTCTCAGGTGCTCAAGGCCAGCCAAGATACCTGACCAATTCCCAGATGAGGCTTTTGTCATACTTATATTTGAAGGATGGGTTTTTCAATATCAGGTATCTAAAAAAAATCAAGTTGTCTACTCATTTGAGGACCGCTTCAATGCCATAATGCAGATATATATAAACAATGGCATCTGCCACTAAACCAAAGATTCCTGGCATGCAAGACAGTCCAAAGTTGAGGCAAAAATCTAGATGCACCAAACTATCTATTAAAACTGCCAGTTTTGGCCAGTCCTCTGGTCTGGTGGGTATGTTGCAAAATGCTGAATCCATGTCAAAAACTGCAACCTGTGTTGCTTTGGGTGCTCTTGCTACCAATAACCAGCAATCTGCAAAGGTGCCCCAGTCGCATTTGAATAAGGATGTGCCTATGAGAGAATTTATTGATGGTGTGTTATTGTTGTTTTGAGGATATGATAGGTCTAGAGTTACACATAATTTACTGTCAGTGCTCTTGATGACGTTCAATGGAGCTGTGTAAAAATGTCCAAACAATTTAAAAGCTAATTCAGGGCTGAAACCTGGCAATACTCTTCCCAATTCAATTTCTTTGTGATATTTTGATAAAACAAATTTGTGTGCTGCCACTGTATGATAATAATTCCAAGGCATGAATGTTTGATTAAGCTGAAGATGATTGAGTTGTATACTGAAACCATTGCAGAGGCCTTTCAGCACCTCCAAAAAATGATCCAACACCCTTGCAGCCCTAAGTGCGTATTCCCAGTGATCAGCCAACAGTGGTGTGGAAATAATGTCTCAGGCCTTACAGGCCTGGGCTCCATGGGCAGATGCCCTACAGAGTGAAAAAACATGGGCATGGGCACAGTTGTTGCCTCTGTTGCATGTGGAAACATTGTTGAAGGCAAAGCAGACCAAAACACCTCCTAGGGTGCGCCATCTGAAGAAACCAAGGGTTTGACTTGCAGGAAATAAGTTTATGATTGGTGGAACTGCAAGCTAAACATCTGTTCTGCTTGGATGTGGATGCTGCAGAAGCTGCCCCAGGAGTATAACTCCTAGTCTGATCCCACACTCGTGAGTGTTGAGAGTGTTGAGAGGAATTAGGATGACTACATGCAAAAATGCGGCCATCTCAGCTAAATGTGCATCATGTTTATAGGTCAGGCATTTGTAAGGGTGACCTCTGGAGGCTATGGCTCAGTCACACAGCTGGCAGAGGGAAATCCAAAGTATATTTGAGTAATACAACTATAACTACTCACCTGGCAGAGGGAAATCCAAAGAGAACAAGTCTAGGGATTCCCTATGCCAGGAGTGACGCTTCCAAGGCTCTAGAAGCGTGGGAAGCAACTGTACAGCATGATAAAAGCCACAATAAATTTTATAATCTAAAAAGGAAAAATCTCCGAAAATAATCAAAAACTCGGAAATTGCCATTGCCAGAGGTCATGCACATGTCTCATGTGACTTGCTTAGTAATTTGGAGGCTAGCCTTGAGATGACTAAGCCTCTGGATGCTTACTAAGCCTCTGGATGCTTACTAAGCCTCTGAAAGCGTTGGCTACACTTGTCTGAATGATAACTAAAGAACCAGAGCACCTTAAGGGCTGAGAATAGTACTAATAGATGGTGTTGAAAGAATAGAAGCAGTAAAGTAAAGGAGTGACAGCAGAAATAAGGAGATAAATAGAGGAAGAATGAAGGAATAAAGAGTGAAAGAAGGGAGAGATGAGGAGTCCTCTGACAGCATTCCTACCAGATATCTGGTTGGAAAGTTTCCATACGGAATTTGTGAGCTTGGCACACATAGAGCATATGCAAACGTTGATCATAATCTAGGACAACTGGAAATCATAAGCATGCATTTGGCATGTGCTTCCAGTGCCAAAAATGCTTCTTGAAGCTATCTGCTATTTCCTGTGCCACTGGACCCCCAGAATGGTCATCTTCTTCTGTGCACAGATGTACCCTCATTGCTTCTACCAAATTATCAGCTGCTGCACTCCAGTCATCAAAGGAAAGTCTCTCTTCTTTAGAAGCATCAAAGGTTGCTGAAACAAGTTTCAATTTGCCATTGGCTAGGATCATGGTCAAATCTAAGGAGGTAGTTTTCCTAGCCACACGATGGCATGCATCATCTATGAGATAGTCAAGGGGAATATAGTCTAACATCCCTTGTTCCAGAGCAATAACAACCTTAAGACCTTGTCAGCTGTGGATAGCAAGCAACCTACAGCCAGAGGTTGGCCATGATGTGTATGACAAATGCCTGATGGTGAAGTGTCATGTAAGAGAACACCTGTTCCAATAGGCAGACTAGGTTCCTGCAATTTAGAAACAAAGGACATAGCAGCTGGAGGTATGGCAACCCTAACATGCTCCCAATCATATGTGTTGGCAAGCTCATGAAATCCCCATCCAGTGGTTGCTGGATTAGATGTACAAGCAGTAGGCTAGCTAGAAGGAGCCAATGCCATGGCAGATGCTGGGGTAGCCAGAGGTTCAGATATAGAAGAACAAGCAGCCAGGTTGGAGATGGATGGCATTGACTGGTCTAGGCCTGATAAAGCAGCCCCTACAAAAGGTTTGTCCAAGTTCAGCTCATGTAAGTTCACTTGCACATTATGGTTTCCATGGAGCACATATAACTGGTCAAACAAATCTATGTAACATAAGCATTAGCCTAGATCATGACCAATACCCAAAATAAAGTAGGTATAACAAGACAAATCCCAAGCAAACATAATAAGAAACTCAGAAAAAATGCAAGCAAAGGCTTATTATAATGCCAAGAATTGTGAGCGCACAGGAAGCACTGTCAAAGGCTTATAATACCAAGAATTGTGGGCACTGCACACAGGAAGCACTTTCAAAGGCTTATAATGCCAAGAATTGCAAGTGCACAAAAGGCGCTGTTGAAGGCTTATCATGCCATAGGCTTATAACGCCATAGTTATAGGTTATAAAAAGAATGGCTTAAAAAGCCAAGATCATTTAGCATGGGCTTATAATGCCCAGGACCACAATACATCCATATAGTCACAGGTTATAACACCAGCTGACCAAGGGCCTAGATCTGAACTAAGCAATACCAGAACCTTATACCTGGTTAAGGTTGCATGTATGCATCAGATAATACCAGCCATAGCTGCGATGCATGAAGGATATTGACACAAGTGAAAGTGCATATAAGCATCACTGCGTCACTGAAGAAGAAAGGAAAACCCAATGCAGGCAGCCATATAATGAGCTGCTCACCTTTATGCAAGATGTTGTTGCCAAAGGCTCACAATGGGTCAGTAGCATTTGTACAGCGCCAGCGACTCTTTCCTCCCTTGGTCCCAGTTGTTCTGCTCTGCTTGTTGTTGTCCAATATTGGTATTACCTGCTCTATTGGGAATACAGGAGGACTCAGTTGCAAAGGCCGCACTAATG
The DNA here is from genome assembly GCA_003313785.1 of Termitomyces sp. MG148. NCBI lineage: Eukaryota > Fungi > Basidiomycota > Agaricomycetes > Agaricales > Lyophyllaceae > Termitomyces > Termitomyces sp. MG148. The sequence goes on along the minus strand of QLOM01001389.1, from coordinate 7,927 downwards.
CTACGCTTGAGATGCCCCTCTGGTGCAAAATCTGTATGCACTGATGAGTGGGGGCTGCAGGATGGACTTCTTACCTTCCGAGGGCACATCTATGTGCCAAACAACCCGGAGCTCCCGAGGTGCATTGTCAAGCAGCACCATGACTCCCACATTGCCAGACACTCTGGCCACTGGAAGACACTGGAGCTGGTCTCTCAGAACTATTGGTGGCTGCAGATGTCATGCTACATCGGTACGTACACTAACACCTGTGACTTCTGTCTCTGAACAAAGCCCCACCCGTTGCCCACCGACCGGCCAACTGTACTCCTTTCCCACACCAGCCGCACGCTGGAGCATGGCCTCCATTGACCTTCATTGTAGAACTCCCAGATGCACATGGATACAATGCCATCATGGTTATCATGGATCTCTACAGTAAGTGGGCGCCCAAACCAACCGTAAGCTTATCTAGTGCCGTTTGACCCTCTGTTAGCCTTGCTTGCCTCTTGCCCAACTCCTGCCCGCCTCTGTGCTTGCTCAACTCTCACTTGCCCCTCGCATTGCCAACTCTGTGGAAGGAGTTCTGCAGACGTCAAGTGTTCCCCTTACAGTCAAGCTCCACATGTCCACCGCCTATCACCCACAGTCCAATGGACAGACCAAGCATGTCAACCAAGAGCTAGAACAGTACCTCTGGCTGTTCTGCAATGAACGTCAGGACAACTGGAACGAGCTCCTCCCTGAGGCAGAATTCCAGTACAACAACCACATCCACGCATCCACGCAGGTCTCCCCATTCTTCCTCAACACTGGCTGACACCCCTGGATGGGCTTCAAACCACGCACACACCAATTGGAGAATGAGTTGGTCAATGACTTCATCAATTGCATGCAGAAAACACAGGAAGAGGCAAAGGCCATGCTGACCAAGGCAAAGGACAACATGGCCCAGTACTACAATTGAGGACGGACTCCAGCTCCCCAGCACAAATCCGGAGACTGTATCTACCTAGATGCCTCCGACATTGCAACCACTCGACCATTGCAGAAGTTCTTGCATTGACAACTGGGCCAATATGTGGTTGAGTGACAGGTCGGGCCTCTTGCATACCGACTCCGGTTGCTTGCTGGGATGCGTCGACTGCACCTGGTCTTCAACATGGTCAAGTTCTTGCCTGCCTCAGACAATTCCATCCCCGGCCAACAAGCTCCTCCTCCACTGCCTCCCATCCTTGTCAACAGCAGAACGGAGTACAAAGTGGAGAAGATCCTGGACAGCTGTATATTCCGGCGCAAACTACAGTACAAGGTCAAGTGGAAGGGCTATGGTATCAAAGACAACTCCTGGGAACCCACCAAAAACATTCACATGCCTGCTCTGGTCCAGGACTTCCACCGTGACCATCCCACAGCATTCTGAGTCATCTGCAGCCTCTACTCTATCTCTCTGACCGACCGCGCTATTCACAAACTGTTCTACCCGGTACGTCAAGACACCGCACCTTAGAGAGGGGGTGATGTCAGGGGACTTCCATTTCTGGAACTTCCTTTTTTGACTCCCTGGAGTTCTCCAAGGATTTCCAAAGATTTCCAGGATGCTCCCATGCCTTCCAAGAAGTACTGTACAGTCATTTCCATGCCTCTGCCACCCGCGCTGATGCGCCACGCCGTGGCAGAGGGATCCTTAGACTTGTTCTCTTTGGATTTCCCTCTGCCAAGTGATTAGTTGTATTTCCTGTTGTATTGTACTGTCTCTAATAAACTTTGGATTCCCCTCTGCCAGTTGTGTGACTTAGCCACAACCTCTGGAGGTTGCTCTTACAGTTTCTGCCTCAAAAATCTTCAACGCTTTGGACTTAGTCTATTTTAATTTTGTAGTTACTAACAAATAGTCCCAGCTCTAAGTTGAATGGCTCGTGTAGCCGTATTGTATCAAATGACAGGTCTTTTGCTACAACCTTGGTCAGTTTTTGCAGTTCCTCTCAGAGCTCTCTTAGTTTGTCCAGGGTTATGTCTACCCATTGCTCTAAACTTTGCAATAGCGTTAGCTTTTTGCAAGCTTTATAGGGTATAACCCAAGAGGTTGCCACCCGTACTTGCCAAATGAAGCCGTCTAGTTCTGCCACAATGTAATTACTACTCCATGTCTTAGCAACTACTACCATTGGTCCATGGAAGCGTGGTGACATCTGTGCTAAACAAGCTTTTGGTTATCATGTTTTTAACCAAGACTTGAAATTGAAGTCCTTGATGGAATTCTTATACTTTTCTGCAAACTTCAAAGCCTATTGTAGCTTGTCTATCAGGTTTTGCTGACCATGGGGGCTCAGTCTACTGGGCAAGACCCTTACGGGAAGACGCAATAGCTCCAGTGTACAATTCTGAGACCTACAAGGGCTCTGGAGGCAAAACGCTATGCTTCAGGATGGGCACGGGCGTTTAAGGGATCTCCAGGGTGAACCACGAGATGGGAGGCGAGTGCACAGGGTTCCGGGTAAGTCCAGAGGCAATGTTGATTAAGAGAAGTGGGGCGGGGAAGGTTACAGGCTCTATAATTTGAGCCGAGCAGGCAAGGCGAGATTAGATAGAGTTGGGCCAGGACTTAGAGAGATACAGAGAAACAAATCTGGAGTGTGATTAGAAACAAGGCCAGGACTTGAGAAGAGTCAAAAGCTGTAAAGGGGAAAGGAAACACGAGTCAGGACTAAACCGGGAAAGAGTTGCAAGAGAGAAAGAGAGAGAGAAGTACGAGGCAAGAAATTCAAGATGAGTATGAGACACAAGACAAGACAGAGTTAGAAAGGGGCACAATATGAGACGGAGTCACAAAACACAAGCAGGAATAGATTTAGGAATACAAAACAAAACACTGGGCAACAATACAGTGTGGGTTATGCAATATTAAGACTACCGACTAAGTTCCTATCCTACCACTTAAGTACTCCTGTGGGTATGTCCTGGGCCAAACCTTTGATCTCTGGGTCTGGGCGCAACTCCAGGACTCTATACAAGTTGGCGGGTGTCGGTTTTGATCAATAGAGTGGAGGGTGTCAGCCACAATCAGGTGGCAGCGGCGTCAGGGGTTTCTAGAGCGGTGATGCATAGGGTGATGGCCGAGCACGACGTGATTGCCAGATGGCATGGGTGTTGGCGTGATTGGAGGGGCAGCAATGTCTGAGGAGGTCCAGTGATGTCCAAGGAGAGTTGTGTAACTTCCTGGGAGTGGTGGGTAGTATCTGGGTTGATGGGGTTGATAGCCAGGGTGATTGGCAGTGGTGTCTATGGTCGCTGGTGGGGAATTGGATCCAGCTTATGGGCTGGTAGGGGCCGTCTTCCGGGACCTCTGAGAGTGTGGGGGTGAGTTTGAGGTCTCAGAGTTGGATGTGGGATTGGCAGGTTGTGACATTGTCTTTTCCAACTTGTTCTGGCATTTCCTCTACATGCTGGGCATGCTTGGCTAAGGCCTTAGCACAAAGCCCAATTAACTCTTCTGTAGTTAGTGGCCCTTCTGGTAATTTGATTAACCAGGTATCTTCTACTAAGTCCAATGGAAAAGTAGGGTGTGCACCAGTGACCATGAAGTACGGTGAGCACCCAAATTGTTGTCTTATGGTCATGCAGTCACTCCACATTATATGGTAGAAGAACCAAAACTATTTGGTGCAATCCTCACAAGCTTTGAATAAGGCTTGTCTAACATTCCAATGAGGTCATTCAATGTGTCCATTGGCTGGTGAGTTGTATGGCGAGATAATGATACCTCTAATGCTGTACTTTTTTTCTAACCAGGCAGTGACCTGTTTGAACTGTCCTGCATTGTCTGTTACAATCTCCAAAATGCAACCCCAGCAACAAATAACATCTTCAAACAACCATTGCCTAATTGTTTTATGATTTTTTTTGTGCAAAGGTCTTCCCTCCATCCAAGAAGACAAGGCGCACCATCCATGAACTATGTATTTACAGCCATTTGAGGCTGGTGTCATGTGCATGGTATCTATGTGTATTGTCTGAAAGATTGAGGGGGTGTAGGTTACAGTCAGTGCTCTATTGATGACTGTCTTCTGTTGGATTTGACAGTTATGACAAGTCCCAACATACCACTGTACATCACCATCAATTCCTGGCCACCAGAAATGTTCTTGTATTAACATTTTGGTTACATAGGCCCCTTGGTGCCCTAAAGCATCATGGGCAGACTTGAGCATAAACATTCATTGATCTGGGTCAACTACTAGTTTATGTCTTTCTTCTGGGTTTCACTTGTACAGCCTTCCTTTTCCATCAAAGAAGAACTGTCTAGCAAACTTCTTGGATTTCTCTGCCTCACATCCTGGTAAGTTCTTGGGTTCAGTTTCAGGATCTTGCAACCATCTGCGTACTAATGGCAGCAAGTTGTCCCAGTCTTCCCCTTCACCTCCTTTTCTATAGTACAGATAAGCTTGTGTGTCCTCTACTCTTTCTTCTGCTACATCTTCAGATAACAATGGCCTTGACATAGCTAGTACAGCTACTGGGCTCATATTGTTTCCTGAGGATCTCATATTGTTTTCTGAGGATCCTTCTGACATGGCCTTTCTCAACTCCTGTTCTTGAGCCCTTGCTTGTTCCAATTCTTTTGCAAAATCAGCTACCTCAGTGGCTACTAACTGTAAGTAGCCACCTCTAGTGTCAATCTGATTGGCAAATTCTTCAAGCTTCAAAGGCTCCCAGTCTTCCCATCCAGGTACTTGGTGCTCTTTGTCTGGATATTCAAAACTCATTGACTTTGGTTCATCCATTAACTCTGGATTAATGCATATTCCTCATCTTCAAGGTACTTGGGTCACCTGGATAGACCATCCACACTGAAGGTCTTTCCTGGCACATGCCTCAAGGTGAAGTGATAGAGTAATACGTCCTCAATCTATCTCATAATAGTAGCATTAAGGCCTACTCCAGGATTGCTTAGCATTCCTTTCAAGTATTTGGCATCTGTTTCTACTATCAACTTCTTACAACCAACCAACCAGTATTTGTTGGCTTGCAATGCTCTCATTAAACCATATAGCTCTCACTTTGGCTGAGAAAACCTTGCTTCCCTTGCATTCAGGGTTATAGAGCCTAGCTTTGCACAAGTGCGTTGCTTGGGGTCATTTGGATCTTCCTGGAATATGCCAAATCCTACTGCCAGACAAAAAGTGTCTACTGATAATACTACTGTAAGCGCAATGCTTGACATCTGCAGAACTCCTTCCACAGAATCGGCAATGCAAGGAGCAAGCGAGAGTTGAGCAAGCGCAGAGGCAGGCAAGAGTCAGGCAAGAGGCAAGCAAGGCTAACAGAGGGTCGGACGGTGCTAGATAAGCTTACGGTCGGTTCAGTGGATAGGCCAGAAGAACACTGCTATTGTTCAGCCTGGGGATATTCTATCCCACAGGCTGCCTATATATACTACATTGGTGGCTATGCTATTACTAATACTGTTTACTAATTGGGCCCTGGTATGTAAAGGAGTATGACTAACAATAATCAATGCTGAGTAAGGTCTGGGCATATGACTCATCAAGGCTGACTACTACAAGACGAAAGGGGGAAGGGTGGGCGAAGCAGCCGGTCGGATCTGCTAGGAATAGGTGTATTGTTGGACTAAGCTCAGAATAGGGTTGGACACGGTCCGGAGACTGGTCCCCTAACAACTACAGCTCCTTCTGACTCATAGTCAATTGGTTTCAAAGAAGCACTTTCCGCTACTTAGTCATAGCTACTTGCTGCTCTTCTTCCCAAGTAAAAGGTACACTGTTTTGTGTTAGCTTGTTGATAGGTGCAGCCACTTTAGCATAATTCTTAATGAATGTTCTGAAAGTGCCACATGTCCCTAAGAACAAGCATACTTCCGACTTGTCTCTGCAGTCACCCCAGCCCATAACAATTGCAAATCATTTGGTTTCTGGTTTCTGTCCTTTGTAAGAACATTGGTGACCAACTACTACAATCTTATCAGCACATACTACCAACTTCTTCCCAGAGAAAGTTCCTCCAGCATATTTGATTCTTTGTAACACTCTATTCACATTGTGTAGGTGTTTCCATACAAACCTCCTAATGCCTGGGTTTTCTGGTATAACTTCACAACTTCCATCTGGCAACTCATACCTGGTTGGAGGTCCTCTGACTGCCACATCATCAATGTAAGGCCAAGTCATATGTGGGATCTCATCTTTCAAGATGAACGTAATGTCATCATGGAAGATTGGTACTGAATTAGTCCAGCCCATTGGGAGAGTTACCAGCCTTAATGCATCAAAGGGTGTTTGAAAGGTGGTATAGTCCCTTGATCATACATCCAACAACCTCTCATCATATCCAACATATAAGTCAAATATTCCTCCACAGGCTCTTCCTGAAAAGTGACTAGCCAATTCCTCTGTTGCTAATGGCAATCCAGAGTGAGCAATAGTTACTTTATTCAAAGGTTCCAGGCTGTGGACTATTCTCAAGCTTTCTCCATCCTTCTTTAATACTGTAAACCATTGGGATCGGTATGAAGAATTAGAGGGCTCATAAACTCCTGCCTCAATCTTCTGTTTGATCATTTTACAGATCCTATCTTGAAGACCTGGGGTGATAGGAATGTTCTTTAACACCCAAGGTGTGTGAGGTACAACAGGCATTATTATAGGAGGGAAGAATTCTACATAGGGACACAACATACATATGTGTCATACATTGTAGCAGAACACGTTTTGTAACGTGTGTTATGTGTCTAGCAGAGTCCGCTACTCTGTAGCGGATGCCCACATTATTACATCTGATACTGCTCTGCGGGAGACATACAATGTGTTGTTGAATACAGCAATACAGAGCCTGTGGGCATTGGTGGGCCCAAAATCTGTTGGCTCGCAATCCATTGCCTGGGAATCTGCTCAGAATAACAACAAAATGACATGGACGCTTTCATTGCCTCAAAATCTGTTGGCTGTATTTAATTGTTTAAAAATCCTTTCCATTAGCTTCATTTCCCAGCCTTTATCAAATACTGCTATTTTTAGTCTTGTGATTTGTCTAGTCTGGCTGTGGATGAGTATGGGACAGAGGCATAAGTATCTTGGATGCAAAGAATCTTCAGCCTTCACAATGTGGCGATGCATGATTCAGAGACTGGAATTCCTGGAGCAAAGATGGTGGGCATGTTCCAGAGTACAAACCTACATGACCAGGAGTTGACATCCTGTGGACGAACTGCACCCTTCGGAGATTTGTATGATTGTCAGCACTGAAAGATGTACTCAATTGTCAGAGTAAATTATATATTGGACAATTGTTTTTTTTTGTGGTGGTTCTATTAGACAACCTTCTGATCATCAGAAAATTATTTATTTCAAAATATAATGTCGCAATGTGGGGACTTGGTTTCCACCTTTTGTGTGGTTTGACAGTGCCTTCTTCTTCTGTTAGCTTCATTTCTGTTGCCTAAAAATCCTTTCTGTTAGCTTTATTTTGTTGCTTCAAAATCCATTGACTCAGAATGCGCTAGCTGCAAATCTGCTCAAAATAACCAATTGTGTCGACCTTAGAACAGTTTGATATTGGTTTATACTCAACCCGTTGAAAAATGAAGCCAATAAAATAATGTTGACGTTTCCGTTAGCTTCATTTCCGTTGTCTCACAATTCATTGCTGCTTTTGTTGCCTCAAAATCCATTGGCTCGGAATCTGTTGGCTGTATTTAATTGTTTAAAAAATCCTTTCCATTAGCTTCATTTTGTTGCTTCAAAATCCATTGACTCAGAATGTGCTGGCTTGGAATCCACTCAAAATAACTGATTGTGTCGACCTTAGAACAGTTTGATATTGGTTCAGTCTCAACCTCAGCCTCAACCTCAGCCTACACCTACAGCTACTGTCAGGGGACTCCTCATTTCTCCCTTCTTCCACTCCTTATTCTTTCATTCTTCCTCTATTT
>QLOM01001388.1:0-11676 GCA_003313785.1 Termitomyces sp. MG148 | reverse complement strand
GATGGAGTTGAAATGCTTTGTGTGAATAGCATATAAGAGTTCATATCCTTAATTCCTTGGGCCAGACAAAATACTGTATGCAATTAAAGTGGCTAATCCAAAGGTCTTTGAAGTCCATCACAATATTCAAATTTAATGACAGTGTTGCTGCCCAAGTCTATGATGCTACTAATCAATGGCTCATGATTGCTAGCCATAGTGGTACTCTAAAGATTTTTAGTGTTGATGGAGGTGAGCTGTGCTTAGTGGATTCTAGGTGGAATTCTCCCTCACCAATTAGCAATTGATTTGATCAAGCTCCGGACTGTTGTGGAGCCATCTCAAGCAATACTCCATCAACCTGGCATTCTTTGGTGGAAGCAACCAGAGCCTTCTAGTTCATAAGATTGAAAATGGAGAGATATATGTTCAGCAATACCAAATCTAATAAGCTACTTTTCATTTTTGATTTCTAAAAAATGTCAGGATTTGTCAACTTTGGCAGTTCTCTGGCAGCACTTGGCATGTGCCATGTGTGTTGCTTATATATATCAGTGCCATTTTCTGACTTTTGTATAGTGGTCATGCCATCCTTCCTTTCTGTGAGGACTTCCTTCTTGTATACAACTTGACAGAGAGCTATGTGCAACTTCACTGCTTTCCTGGGTCTGTGGCTAAGGCAGTCTTTTCTGTTAACTTCAAAAGGCAAATCACTTTGCAAGGTGCCTGGGCTGAAGATGGTAAGATTGCTGTCTGTGGCAGTGATCATGACACCATTTATGTCTCGAATGCAGTGACTCAAGAAATTGCTCAGCAATTGCCTGCAAATGGTAAGCTAACATTTTTTGACAAGTGTTGATCAAACAACAGGACTCATACAGACAATTGCCACTGCCCAGCTCTCCACTGGTCACCATGTCATCATTGGCAGGTCTAGTTCTGGTAGTTTCTGTGCCTCAGTATGGATAAAGAAGGTGAGCAGCTAATCTGACACTTGCTAAATCTTACATTTACTGTGTTGCCAGGCTACAAAATCTATCATCAGAGGATCTTCTGTGCATGTTTGCAGACAGCTGGCCACTGACTGTCAACTGAGCTGTCATCTTATTCCTAGTCTTGGTGATTGTGATTCAATTCTTCTTTCCTGCTCTTCAAACCACTTTTGTTTTTAACACTGGTGCATCACATCATGTGGGAGGTATGGAGCCAGCTGAGATCACTTCCATTATGCCTTTGGTGACTGCTTTGCAATTTTAAACTCAAACAGTAACAGTGATTCCTTACAAGGCACAGGAAAGCACTTTTGTTATTCACAAGGCATGGAAAAATACACTTACCATTGCAACGTCAAATAAAGACAAGGAATTGGGAAGGATCTGACTTTAGTACCCATTCAGGAGGCTTCAACCTTTAGCAATTGAGCTATGAGTTTACTGGGAGTTGTATTGCATGCAATGGAGTTGGGTTATTTATATCACATTAATGTTATCTGCTAGCCATTATCTTGCTTGCTCTTGCAGTTTCTGTCTCTCCTGTGCTATCTGTTTGGTATGAGCAGTAGTGGCAAGAAACTTTGACTTTGCTAGTGTACTCATGTCCAGTGCAAGGATGAAGCAATTTTGGACACTGTAAGAGGATGTCTTGTTGCTCCTTATACATAGAAGAAGTACAACAATATGGATAGGATGCAGCAGGTTGTTTGCATGGTCAGTGCATCTCAGGAAACAGCTTTAGCAGCCCACAATGCTGAACTGGCCAATGCTGTAGATAATCTTTCAATTGGCAGTCTCATTTATACCCACCCACAGCTGAACTATCTGCCATTTCTGGAGCAGATAGTTGGTTTTCCAGGACAAAGACAAAGTCATTTTTACTGAGGAACATCAAAGATGTATTAAACTCCTTGTGCACAGAGTGTCAGGGGACTTTCATTTTTGGAACTTGCTTTTTTGGAACCCCAGAGTTCTCCAGGGATTTCTGGAGATCTCTGGGACGCTCCCATGCCTTCTAGAAAGTACTGCATAGTTGTTCTCATGCCTCTGCTACCCACGCTGATGCACCATTCTGTAGCAGAGGAATCCTTAGACTTGTTCTCTTTGGATTTCCCTCTGCCAGGTGATTAGTTGTATTTCCTGTCATACCATACTGTTTCTAATAAACTTTGGATTTCCCTCTGCCAGTTGTGTGACTTAGCCACAACCCCCAGAGATTGCTTTTACAGCAGAACAAGTCTCCTAATCCTAGTCTGGAAGCCCTCTATAGCCGCTGAAATTCATTCAGCTCTATCTGTTGCTTCTCCACTAGGCTTAAGCACCAACATTATCTATGTCTCAGCTGGCCGCTTCAGAAGCTCTTTTGGATGCCACAGCCTCCAACAAGGAAGCCTGGATCTGCCTGCTCCATCTAGAAACGCAGGTGCAACTCATCCAAGCCTCCCTTACTCAGCACACCACCATACTCACTCATCTCTACCAAACTACCAAAACCATTTCTAATTCCTTCTGCATGCTCCTCAAACGCCTTGCTCCAGCGGCAGCCAACCCTCTGCTGCCTACTCTGCTAGTGCAATGCCCTCGCACAGCATGATCCCACCTTCCAGCATGGAAGTGCTCCAACATCCCGCATCTGGTAATCCCCAACATGTACAATGGTGACCGTGTGTCCAGAAAATATTTTCTCCAATCCTGCATCACCTACATCCAACTCTATGGCAACAACTGTAAGGGCAACCTCCAGAGGTTGTGGCTAAGTCACACAACTGGCAGAGGGAAATCCAAAGTTTATTAGAGCAGTATAGTACAACAGAAAATATAACTAATCACCTGGCAGAGGAAAATCTGAAGAGAACAAGTCTTTGAAGGATTCCTCTGCCATGATGTGGCGCATCAGCATGGGCCACAGGCATGGGAACAACTATGCAGTACTCCTTGGAAGGCACAGAAGCATTCTGGAGATCTCTAGAAACCCCCAGAGAACTCCAGGGTTCCAAAAAAGAAAGTTCCAAAAATGAAAGTCTCCTGACAACAACTTTCTCTCCAATGAGCTAAAGATTGCATGGGTTCTGTCCTATATGAAGTTGGGATGAGCAGCCACCTATGTGATGAGGATTTTCTGATGCTCCGGTGGCGTCAGAAGCTTTGTGGACTGAGCCGAGTTCAAACAGGAGCTCTGGCACAAGTTCTTCCCCTGGAATCTAGTCAAAACTGCCACGGTGGTCCTGCAAGACAGGGATCAGTATGGCCAAAGGAAGCAATCCCTGGACAAGTATATTGATTTATCAAAGCCACATCCCCTCCTTCTTCCTTGCACCTTCCTGTTATGCTCCCCTGTTGACCAACTGCTCTGCCCCCAGCGATGTTGTCAGCAGCAACTCTGGCACCCCCAGTGCTGCCCCTGGGCACCCCAATGGACATGGACACTTCTCAACAGTGCGTGCCTCTCCTGTTCTTGTGCCAACGCTGCAGCAGACAGGGCCACTTTGCTCACCACTGCCCCTGGGGCCTTGAGGTCTGATATCTGTCCCTGGAGGAGCAGGAAGAGCTGCTTCTGCAGCTCCTGGTGGCCCGTGACATGGCTGGGATCCCTTCTCTGGATGCCCTCATCTCAGAGAGCTCACACAAGGCCTCTCTTGTTGCTGAAGAGTCGGAGGAGTCACAGGAGGGTTTTTAGGAATGTAATGGGTGAAAAGTATGCCCCCATTGCCTAGTGATAACCAGTTTGCATGTCTGTTGATAGAAGAGATCAATACAACTTCTGTTGACAACTCAGTACCCTCAACCATAAGCACCATTCCTGACATACCCAATGGTTCTCCTGAGCCCTCCTCAACTCCTCCCTTGGCATGCACTCTAGCCTAGGAGCGCTGTTTCCCTTGGTGCTATGTCATAGCATCCACTCCATTGCCAAACTTGCTTCAGATGAATGTGGAGGTCAAAACCACCAACACACAGCCAACCCAGCCTCCTAGACTCCAAAGTGACTGAACTCTTTGTGGACACTAGCTACGTGGAGCAGCACCAGCTCACAACTCAGCCCCTCTTGTCTCCCATCCTGGGGTACAATATCAATGGCACTCATAACAAAGCGGGATCCATCAAGTCCATGGTGGACCTCATCCTGCGCTACAAGTCCCATGCGGAGCGCACTACCTTTGTGGTCATGAGCATTGGCAAACAGGAGATGATCCTGGGATTTTCCTGGCTCCAGAAGCACAACCCAGAGATTAGTTGGGCCTTAGGAGAAATCAGCATGAGTTGGTGCACCCAACATTGCGCCACCTATGTAGACAAAGTAAAGAAGGAGCGGCACACCATGATGCAGGAACGTGCAGCTATCTGGGCATGTTGGGTGGAATACCTCCTGTTTGTGGATTTCAACCTGCTGGACCCTCTGCCTCTGGCGTTCCCTCATAGAGAGGCCCTCTACAAGGACAACAAACATAGCGGAGGGGACCCTGGCCAGAAAAAAGGACCTGAGAGGGAGTTCCTACTCACACTGGACCCAAAGCTTCTGGACCAAGCCATCAAAGTAGAGACCGCATCTACGCCATCATGCTATGACCTCCACCAGCCATGGAGGAGATCTAGGCCAGCCAGACTGTAAGGGCGACCTCTGGAGGCTATGGCTCAGTCACACAGCTGGCAGAGGGAAATCCAAAGTATATATAGGTAATACAACAATAACTACTCATCTGGCAGAGGAAAATTCAAAAAGAACAAGTCTAGGAATTCCCTATGCCAGGAGTGACGCTTCCAAGGCTCCAGAAGCATGGGAAGTAACTGTATAGCATGACAAAAGCCACAATAAAATTTATAATCTAAAAAAGAAAAATCTCCGAAAATAATCAAAAACTCGGAAATTGCCATTGCCAGAGGTCATGCACATGTCTCATGTGACTTGCTTAGGAATTTGGAGGCTAGCCTTGAGATGACTAAGCCTCTGGAAGTGTTGGCTACACTTGTTTGAATGATAACTAAAGAACTAGAGCACCTCAAGGGCTGAGAATAGTATCAATAGATAGTGTTAAAAGAATAGAAGCAGTAAAGTAAGAGAGTGACAGCAGAAATAGGGAAATAAATAGAGGAAGAATGAAAGAATAAGGAGTGAAAGAAGGGAGAAATGAGGAGTCCTCTGACACAGACCACCTCCGAGCGGCTGGCCCAAGCTTTTGCAACAAATGCTCCTCTAAGGGCCTTCCAGAATGCAGTCCCTGATCATCTGCATGACTTTGAGGATGTCTTCTCCAAGGCCTGGTTTGACTCCTTCCTGGAGTGCAAGCAGTGGGACCATGCCATCAAAATCCTGCTGGATTCAAAGCCAGCCAATTGCAAGATTTATCTGCTCATGCTCAAGAAGCAGGATGAACTCAACACATTCCTCTGGGAGAATCTGGAGTCCAGACAAATCTGCCCCTCAAAGTTCTCAATAGCCTCTCCAGTGTTTTTCATCAAGAAGAAGGATGGCTCCCTCCAGTTGGTCCAGGACTATTGCATGCTCAATGCAATGACTGTCAAGAACCGCTACCCACTTCTCCTCATCTTGGAACTGATCAACAACCTTGAGCAGACCCACATTGAGTACCTTGGACTCATCATCTCCCATGGCACAAGAAGGAAGTACAGGCATTCTTGGAGTTCACCAACTTCTACATCCAGGACTTCTCCCACCACACTTGCCCCCTCTTTGACCTCTGGGAACGACGTTGCTTGGGCTTGGAAAAATGCAGAACAGTGGGCCTTTGATGCCCTGAAGTCTGCCATCACCTCCAAGCCTGTTCTGCTCTTCCCCAATGATGATTGACCCTTCCAAGTCAAAGCAGACAGCTCTGACTTTGCTACCAGTGCAGTCCTCTCTCAGCAGTCCCTGGAGGATGGTAAGTGGCACCCCATTGCCTTCTACTCCAAGAGCCTTGATGCCATGGAAAGGAACTACAAGATCCACAACAAGGATATGCTCGCAATCATCCAGTCGCTGGAGGAGTGGCGCCAATTCCTGGAGGAGGCCTGGCACAAATTCAAAGTCTGGACAGACCACAAAAACCTGGAGTACTTCTGGACAGCCAAAAAGCTCAACTGTCGACAGGCTTGGTGGTCTTTGTACCTTGCCAACTTCAATTTTACGCTGCACCACAAGCCCAGTCAAAGCATAGGGAAGCCCAATGCCCTCTCTTAGCGCACTGACCATGGTTTTGGTGCAGGAGATAATGACAACATCACCCTCCTGTGCCTAGAACTGCTTGCCATTCGCATGCTCAAAGAGCTGGCAGTTCAGGGAAACAAGGTCAACATACTCTGGGACATCCACCAAGATAACCAAGAGGGAGTGCAGAAGGACTCAGTTGCAAAGGCCACACTGGCGCTATGTTTGAGACGCCCCTCCCATGCAAAATCCATATGCACTGACAAATGGGGCCTGCAGAACAGACTTCTCACCTTCTGGGGATGTATCTACATGCCAAACAACTCAGAGCTCTGGAGGTGCATTGTTGAACAGCACCACGACTCCTGCATTGCTGGACACTTTGGCTGCTGGAAGACATTGGAGCTGGTCTCCTAGAACTATTGGTGGCTGCAGATGTCATGCTACATAGAGACATACACTAGCACTTGCAACCTCTGCCTCTAGACAAAGCCCCACCAATGCCCTCTGACTGGTCAGCTGCACTCTCTTCCCACACCTGCCATATGTTGGAGTGTGGCCTCTGTCAACTTCATCATAGAACTCCCAGATGTGCATGGATATGATGCTGTCATGGTTGTCATAGACCTCTACAATAAGCGGGCGCACTTCATTTTGATGCATATGACCTGCTCTGCAATGGGCGCCACCAGCCTGTACCAAAAGAACATCTGGAAACTCCATGGCCTTTCCAATGCCTATGTCTTTGACTAGAGTCTGCAGTTTGTAGCAGATTTCACCCAGAAGCTCTACCGCCTCCTACACGTTAAGCTCCACATGTCCACCACCTACCACCTGCAGTTTGATGAGCAAACCAAGTGCATCAACCTAGAGCTGGAGCAGTACCTTCAGCTCTTCTGCAACAAACAGCAGGACAACTGAGACAAACTCCTTCCCAAGGTGGAATTCCAGTACAACAACCATGTTCACGTGTCCATGCAGGTCTCCTCATTCTTTCTCAATACTGGCTGATACTCCTGGATGGGCTTCAAACCGCAAGTACACCAATCAGAGAATGATTTGGTCAATGAAATCATTGACCACATGCAGAAGGCACAGGAGGAGGCTAAGGCTGCACTGACCAAGGCAAAGGACAACATGGCCTGGTACTACGATCAAGGACAGACTCTGGCCTCCCAGTACAAGCCCAGAGACCATGTCTACTTAGATGCCTCTGACATTGCAACTACTCAACCCTTGTAAAAGCTCTCACACTGGCAACTGGGACCATACGTAGTCAAGCATCAGGTCGGACCCCTTGCCTACTGGCTCTAATTGCCTGTTGGTATGCATTGACTGCACCCAGTCTTCAACATAGTCAAGCTCTTGCCTGTCCTGGACAATCCCATCCCTGGCTGACGAGCTCTGCCTCTGCCACCTCCCATCCTCGCTGACAACGGAGCAGAGTATGAAGTAGAGAAGATCCTGGACAGCCATCCATTCTGACATAAACTACAGTATAAGGTCAAGTGGAAGGGCTACAATATTGAGGACAACTCCTGGAAACCTGCCAAAAACATTCATGTGCCTGCTCTTGTCCAAGACTTCCACTGTGACCACTCCAAAGCACCCCAAGTCATCTGCAGCCTCTACTCCATCTCCCTGAGGGACTGCGCTGTTTACAATCTGTTCTACCCAGTGCATCAAGATGCCACACTCTAGGGGGGAGAGGGGGTGATGTTAGAGGACTCCCATTTTCAGAACTTCCTTTTTTGGAACCCTGGAGTTCTCTGGATTTCCAGAGATCTCCAGAACGCTCCTGCGCCTTCCAAGAAGTACTGCATAGTTGTTCCCATGCCTCTGCCACCCACGCTAATGTGCTGTGCTGCAGCAGAGAAATCCTTAGACTTGTTCTCTTTGAATTTCCCTCTGCCAGATGATTAGTTGTATCTCCTATCATACCGTACTGTTTCTAATAAACTTTGGATTTCTTTCTGCCAATCGTTGTAAGGGTGACCTCTGGAGGCTATGGCTCAATCACACAGCTGGCAGAGGGAAATTCAAAGTATACTAGAAAATGCATAGGTAACACTACAATGACAACTCACTTGGCAGAGGAAAATCCAAAGAGAACAAGTCTAAGGATTCCCTATACCAGGACTGATGCTTCTGAGGCTTCAAAAGCATGGAAAACAACTATACAGATCAACAAGGTGGCTAACCTTAACCTAAATAGTAAAAAACTCAGACATGGCATGTGATTCAGTAGTTACCAGATCACATGGCTTTGTCATGTGACTTGGTAGTTACCAGGTCACATGCAGCTTATTAGGTAAGCTAGAGTGGACAGAACCAGTAAAGGAAGGTAAGGGAGAACTATACTAAAGGTAAAAAGATAGACAAGAAAGGAAAAGAAGGATAAGAAAAGGAAATAAAGGACAAGAAAAGGAGAGAGATGAGGAGTCCCCTGACAGTTGTGTGACTTAGCCGCAACCTCTGAAGGTTGCTCTTACAGCAGAACAAGTCTCCTAACTCTGGTTTGGAAGCCTCTTATAGCTGCCAAAATCTATCTGGCTTCTATTTGTTGCTTTCTCACTAGGCTTAAGCATTGATGCTCTCTATGTCTGTAGCCGGTGGCTACAGATTAGAACAATCTTGCATTATCACACAGTAGCTAAATCAGACCGCAATATTGGATTTGACTAGCTAGGTAGTGACAATACAAGATGTTGTCTTACATAAGCAGTAACTAGCTATCACGTATTGACAACACATGAGTTCAGTCTATATATGGTAATGATCTGTTACATACCCTCCTTTGAGACCAAATACTTGGTCTAAAGTAGAGCTAGTACAGTGCTCATAAGGAGCACTGGA
The DNA here is from genome assembly GCA_003313785.1 of Termitomyces sp. MG148. Taxonomy (NCBI): domain Eukaryota; kingdom Fungi; phylum Basidiomycota; class Agaricomycetes; order Agaricales; family Lyophyllaceae; genus Termitomyces; species Termitomyces sp. MG148. The sequence continues at coordinate 2,703 of QLOM01001388.1, read as the reverse complement.
AAATGAGACAGTACAAATGAGTAGGCAGCCTTCATGGCTGTCTAGTTGGAAGGCGCTAAAGCACCAAGCTAAAGAATGTGAATGCAGCAATGTGGCAAGAGTAGTGATGGATGTGTCACTACCCATAGTGGTACAGAGTTGATGTGTTGTCAGGACCAGCCTCACATTTGAAAGCACTTAGTTATGATTTGATGTGTATAGATATATGGCATTTAATGCATGCCCACAATAGTGCAATTTAAAAATTAAAATAAAACAAAAAGAAAGAAACATAATGTATTCTGACACAAAGGGTATCAGTATACTGAACCAAGTGAATCACTTGTATTTACCTAGTTGGTAATGACAGGGGCTACTCCTGAGCATCTGATGATCCAGCTATCTTTCTCAGCTTAATTGTTGTCATTGCTTCACCCGAATCAATGTTAGTCATGGAAGTAAGGGACTCTGATTCCTAAGGTGGGGGGGTCAACAGACCCTCTGCAGGTGGATCTGCCATATCAATCTCAGTTATTGCAATGTTAGTCGCAAGAGGTGACGGTGGTAGCGTACTATGCACAGCAGTGCATTTCAAAAGGGGACCCATGTTCTGGTCCATTTCAATGTAGTGATAGAGGCCGATAGCCTCTGGGGATCCAATTGAAATGCGCTCCTCCTCACGCTTGAACATCAGCTGATAGTGGTCCTCCTTGGACATTTCTCACCATCCATCCCATTGGGGAATGGCTAGTGGGGTTCCATACAAGGCTAAGCACTGCAAGCGCTCATTGTTGACCTCTCTGAAGATGTCTAAGAACATCGTAGGCTGATGGAACTGTTGCTCCAGGTAGACCACACCATTGGTATATGTCAGAGGACCAGTCTCTAGACCGCGTCCAACCCTATTCCAAGCTTAGTCCGACGATATGCCTATTTCTAGCAGATCTGACCGGCCACTCGGCCCACCCTTTCCCCTTCCGTCTTGTAGTAGTCAGCCTTGATGAGTCATATGCCTGGACCTTACTCAGCATTGATTATTGTTAGTCATACTCCTTTATATACTGGGGCCCAATTAGTAAACAGTATTAGTAATAGCACAGCCACTGATGTAGTATATATAGGCAGCCTGTGGGATAGAATATCCCCAGGCTGAACAATAGCAGTGTTCTTCTGGCTTATCCACTGAACCGACTGTAAGCTTACCTAGCATCGTCCGACCCTCTGTTAGCCTTGCTTGCCTCTTGCCCGACTCTTGCCCACCTCTGCGCTCGCTTGATTCTCACCTGCCCCTTGCATCGCTGACTCTGTGGAAGGAGTTCTGCAGACGTCAAGCCTTGCTCTTACACTCCTGTTAACCAACCTTGCCCCCCAGACTTATCCGGAACCCCATGCACTCACCCCCTGTCTCGTGGTTTGCCCCAGAGATCCTTTGAATGCTTGTGCCCATCCCGGAGCATAGCGCCTTACCCCCGGAGCCCTCATAGGTCCCGGAATTGTACACCAGAGCTATCGCATCTTCCTGTAAGGGTCTTGCCCAGTGGACTGAGCCCCCGTGGTCAGCAGAACCTGACACAAGGCTCCAGAGAAGCTAGCAAGGCCAATGCTGAAGCGCAAGGACAAGGAGTGCCTTGTGTCTTATGTGGAAGCAAACGGTCACAAGGCATGAACCTTGTGGGATTCAAGGAGCACAACTACTGGGGTGACACCTCAGTTTTGTCAAGTGCACAATATCTATGTTAGTAAACTGAAGGAGCTACTACTCCTTCAGCTGAGCACTGTATGCAGCAGAGCTGCAGTGCAGTTCAGAACACAGGCAACTATTGCCTGTGCTAAGTCAAAGACCAGGGAGTACCTGGATGTAGCAAATTTTGATTGCTACAACATGATTATAGGGACACCCTATATGCAGAAGCATAAGGTTCTTTTGGACTTCAAGAAGAACAAGATAGTTCATCCTGTTCCTTGTCCCTCCTTTTTCTTCTGCTCCTCACGGGGTCTGGTTCATTAGCTTGTATGGCATGAAGAGTAAATTGTGGAGGGTAGTGGTGGATTTGTCTTTTTGAGTTGTCTAGCAGAGTTGATCAAAGGTTTCATGGGATGATCACAAATCATGATCTGTGATTGCCATCTCAGCTTTGCATACAGTCACTAACAGACTGTATAACAAATAGATCAGACTGCCAATCCTGTGAATACCCATTGCTGTTAAAACATATAAATTCAATAATATATTCTACAGTCTACCAAACAGCCTAGAAATTAAATATGAGCTATTTGTATTTACCTTTGAGAGTTTTATGAAGTAATTTTTCTCAAACAAGCTATATTGAAAAAGTAAGACAAAAGTACAAAATGTAAGATGGCTTAGTCATAGTAGTATATACATGATCATCTCAAGGTCTATTGTCAGACTGTTTAAGAATACTATGCATATTGTCACAACCCATTCATTTCTTTCACATTCCCTGCCCTTGGCCCATGTCTGGGGTTGATCCTGACCCCGACCTGACCCCCTCCCCTATGAGCACTATGAGCACACAACACCCCTGCCTATGCATCACGCATCAGTGGTGCATCACCTTCCCAACCTTTCTTCTCCATCTGGCCATCCTCTCCCAGCTCCTATCCCCTCAGTCAGCTGTGAGATGTGTTTTGGCCAGGTGGAATTAGCCAAGAAACTTGAGTAACAATAGCATCAGCAGCCATAACAGCCCCAAAGACTGC
>QLOM01001387.1:0-23243 GCA_003313785.1 Termitomyces sp. MG148 | reverse complement strand
GGCTGACTACTAAGAGACGGAAGGGGAAAGGGTGGGCCGAGCGGCTGGTCGGATCTGCTAGGAATAAGCATATCGTCGGACTAAGCTCGGAGTAGAGTTGGACATGGTCCAAAGACCGGTCCCCTGACAGGAAAGGTTACGGGCTCTACAATTTGAGCCAAGTGGGTGAGGCAAGATTAGGTAGAGTTGGACCGGGACTCAGAGAGACACAAAGAAATGGATCCGGAGTGTAGTTAGAAACAAGGCCAGGACTGGAGAGGAGCCAAAATCTGTAAAGGGGACAGGAAACACGAGTCGGGACTTAAATTAGAGAAGAGTCATGAGGAGAGAGAGAGGCAAGAAATTTGAGACAAATACAAGACACAAGACAAGACAGAGTTAGAAACGGGCACAATACAAGATGGAATCACAAAACACAAGCAGAATAGATTGAAAAACACAAAACAAAACACTGGGCAACAATACGGTGTGAGTTATGCAATATCAAGACTACCGACTAAGTTCCTATCCTACCACTTAAGTACTTCTGCAGGTATGTCCTGGGCCAACCCCTCAATCTCTGGGTCTGAGCGCAGCTCTGAGACTCTATACAAGTTGGCAGGTGTTAGTTCCAATTGAGTAGAGTAGTGAGTGTCGATGGCAATCAAGTGGTGGTAGCATCAGGGGCTTCCGGGAGCAGTGATGTGCAAGGGGGGCAACGTGATGGCTGGGTGATGCACATGATGGCATGATTGCTGGAGGGGGCTGGCAATGTCTAAGAAGAGTTGGTGATGTCTGGAGGGTTTGCGTGACTTCTTGGAAGCGCTTGGTAATGGCTGGGGTGATTGACAGTGGTGTTGATGATGGTTGTGGGAGTGAGATCACTGGTGGAGGTTGGTCTGGGGCTGTGGAGCTGGTGGGAAAGTTGTTTTCTGGGACCTTCAGGGGTAGCAGCAAGGTTTGGAGCTGACTGCGGGGGGTTAGCAGGTCATGACAGGTGCTATATGCCATGTTACACAGTACACTTAGAGTATCAGAGAACTACTAGCTACAAGAGCCACAGAAGACCACACCCCCCCTCACCTACGCAGAAAAAGAGCAGGCTGGTTGTCCTAGGCTGTTTTTGACTGTGCTCCCCTGGTATTCCCTTTAGACTGGATGGGATGACAATTGTTTTGGCAGAAACAAGTGCTGGCGTAAGGCCAGCAGAGAATTGAGCAGCGCAGCACTTGTTCCTGAAATAGAAAGAACCTGGATAGATTGTTAGTGCTGGTGCCAACATTATTAGTGTGTAGTTATGTAGGTATTTGGGTTAAATGAAGCGTATGCGATGGTGTAATTATATGAGAATAGTGTTGCCTTTGTGCTCACGCAGATCTGTCATGGTAGTCTGAGACGTTGGTGCCTTGTGTGGTACTAGGGTCCTTGGTTTTGAAGCGCATCATGGCTGTGATGAAGCTAAACAGAGGTTTTAAGGCATCAGCAGAGGATAGGAGATAAGGTATTGACTCAGCTTTGTGTCCCAGTTTTATTCACAGATGTGTGTGCCGTTCCGCTGCATAGTGGAGGCATATAATGAGATAGTGCTTCACCAATTCAACAATAAGATAGCCGCAGTGCGGGCACACCAGTGTCTCTGAACATCGGATCCTGAAAAGGTGTTGGTTGAGTGGTATGTGACCAGTGCAGAGTTGTGTAAGGAGGGCCAATTGGCGTCGGTCAAGGGGTTTGACCAGTTTGAAGTAGCTCTTGGATGGTAGTGATTTGTTGATCACTTGCATGCATGTGAACCGTGGAGAGGTCCCCCATTTGCTTGTCCAGTCCTTGGCAAGGAGTTCCAGGTGGGCTTAGCCTTTGAAGGCGGTATTGGGGCTTCAGCTGTGCTCAACAAGAAGGAGGCTACCTCTTTGCAGTTTTGTAAGGGTGACCTTTGGAGGCTATGGCTCAGTCACACAGCTGGCAGAGGGAAATCCAAAGTATATATAGGTAATACAACCATAACTACTCACCTGGCAGAGGAAAATCCAAAGAAAACAAGTCTAGGGATTCCCTATGCCAGGAGTGATGCTTCCAAGGCTCCAAAAGCATGGGAAGTAACTGTATAGTATGACAAAAGCCACAATAAAATTTATAATCTAAAAAAGGAAAATCTCTGAAAATAATCAAAAACTCGGAAATTGCCATTGCCAGAGGTCATGCACATGTCTCATGTGACTTGCTTAGTAATTTGGAGGCTAGCCTTGAGATGACTAAGCCTCTGGAAGCATTGGCTACACTTGTTTGAATGATAACTAAAGAACCAGAGCATTTCAAGGGCTGAGAATAGTATTAATAAATAGTGTTGAAAGAATAGAAGCAGTAAAGTAAAAAAGTGACAGCAGAAATAAGGAAATAAATAGAGGAAGAATGAAGGAATAAGAAGTGAAAGAAGGGAGAAATGAGGAGTCCCCTGACATTACTCCTCCTTTAGAGTGCAGCGTCTCGACATGCTGGGTAGAAGTAATTTTGGACAGCCTGGTAAACCTTGGAAAGGAAGTAGATGCCTCTGATTGCCCAGGGAGCATTGGGGTGCTGTTGATAGAATTTCCAGACCAAGACAGGAGCATGGACGTTTTCTTGTGGCTCCCAAGAGATGTCTTCAATTCCATAGCCCTTCCACTTGACCTTGAACTGAAGCTTATTTCTGAAGAGTCAGCTGTCTAGGATCCATTCCACTTCATACTCTTCTCTATTGTCTACCAGAACTGGAGGTGGTGGTGGCTGTGGATGTTGGCCTAGAATTGGATCATCTGGTGCAGGAGAGAGCTTTACTACATTGAAGACTGGATGGAGTCGGCTTATTTCACTAGGCAGTTTGAGTTGATAGGCTAGTGGGCCTACCTGCTTTACTATAGGAAAAGGTCCTAGACGACAATGAGAGAGCTTCTGAGAAGGTCGAGTAGTAGCAATATCAGAGGCATCCAAATAGACTCGATCTCCAGGCTTGTACTTGGGGGCTGGAGTTTGTCCACGATTATAATAGCGGGCCATGTCGTCCTTTGCCTTAGTTAAGGCTGCCTTAGCTTCCTCTTGGGCTGCCTTCATCTGATCTAGGAACTGGTTAACAGCTTCATTCTCTGAAGATCATTCACAAGGCTCAAATCCCATCCGAAGGTGTCGACCGGTGTCCAGAAGGAAAGGAGACATCTGAGTGGCAGCATGTACACGGTTGTTGTATTTAAACTCAGCCTCTGGTAATAGGTCATCCCAGTCATCCTGTTGTTCATTGCAAAAAAGCCGAAGATACTGTTCCAGCTCTTGGTTGATACGTTCAGTCTGGCCATCGAACTGGGGGTGGTAGGCAGTAGAGGTGTGGAGTTTAACATGGAGTAGACAATACAGTTCTCTAGTAAACTCTGCCACAAACTGAGGTCCACGGTCTGAGACGTAGGCATCAGACAGCCCATGGAGTTTCCAGACATGCTTCCAGTACAGGTTAGCAGCACCCATAGCAGAGCAGGTGGTGTGTGTTGGAATGAAGTGAGCACGCTTGCCACAGAGATCTACTACTACCATGATTGCATCGTATCCATGAGCATCTGGTAACTTGACAATGAAGTCTACTGAAGCCACGCTCCAACGCTCAGCTGAAATAGGCAAAGGATGAAGTTGTCCTATGGGAGGCTGACGACAAGGTTTAGTTTGAAGGCAGAGGTCACAGGTGGAGGTGTAAGAGGCAATATACCATAACATTTGAGGCCACCAGTAATTCCAAGAAACCAGTTCCAGTGTCTTCCACCTGCCAGGATGGCCTGCAATCTAAGAATCATGATGCTGCTTGACAATCTGCCTCCGAAGGTCAGGTAGATTGGGTACATAAATGTGCCCTCAGAAGGTGAGAAGACCATTCTCCAAAGACCACTTGTCAGTGCGAACTGACTTCACTCCAGCTCTTTTCCACGTATGTGCAGGACCAGAGGAGCCTTGTGTTGGACTTTCCGACATATCACACAGACACTCCGAGTCATCACACACACAGGGGCCAATACTACTGCTTTGTGCCACTAGGCCACGTAACACAGTGAACAATGGGCTTCATTGTTCACCTCAACCACTTATATATCGGACTACCATTAGACACAACCCTCAGTTGATTATACTGAACTGAGGGGTACGTTACTAATTTATGACACCATACGCACACTTACTAACTGTACCATAGAATAATCTTACATTGTTCTTAGGTACAGTCAATTTAGTCGATTATACCGAACTGAGGGAATAATCTTACATTGTTCTTAGGGTCTGTTTCTAACAGGTTATGGGCCTATAGAATCGAACACTTTTTCTGCGTAAAAAGTACTTGATATCAGACCTTTTGAGCCACTTTGTCTATCAGCCTTATCTGATCTTATCACGCATTGCGTCGCGTACCTCACCTATTGTCTTTGTGCACTACTCGTCCTTGCCAGTCTCTTCCTCCCTCACATTATGGCTCCCGAATCTCCCTCTCCTGTCCTGAATATGGATTCCTCGAACCCTTCCATTCCCGAACGCATCATACGTCATAGATGGGAGGGGACCAGATACTCCCGCGCAGATGGTAATTTCAGCCAGTGGACCGAGAGACTCAAGGACGCTCTGATCCTCAACGATCTATATGAACATGTCTTCAACGTCTCTACTCGGCCGGACGCTACTCAGGAACCTCGTGCGCATGCTAACTGGGGCCTTAATGATCGCCTTACCATGACCTTTATTAAAACCGCCCTTGACAATGCTGAGCATCGTGACCTCATCACGGACCAGGGCACGGCACACTGCTTCACGAACCTGAAATCACGAGCGCAGCGCAAGGGACCTATCAAACAGATTGCCCTCCTTCAGGAGGCATTGTCCACCTACTGCTCCGCTACCGAGCCCCTACCAATCACTGCCGGCCATATCGCTGACACTGTTAAGAGGGCCTTTGACATTGGAGACATCACCCAGGATCTCTTCACCTGCATAGCACTTCTGAACAGCTTGAATGATCCCTCGTTCGAATCCCTCCAGAACTCTGTTTCCACCCTTCTCAGCAAAAGTACTCAAAGCTCGCCCTGTGATCCCACCAAAATTTGCTTGTTCATGGAGAATGCACAGAACATTATTAATGCCAAGGCAAAATCCGTACATGCCACTGCGTTGAGCATGAAAGGAGGAGGAAAGCACAGGGATTCCGATCTTCCAGGTCACAACCATGGCCCTGGAGCGACTTGCTGCGAAAACTGCTTCTTGCTCAAACGCTCGTGCTGGGGACATACAAAACCATTCTGTGTACAGAAGGGAGGGGGGATGGCAGGAAAATCTATATCTGAGGCTCAGGAAGCAAAGAGGGCACAGAGGAGGCGAAACAATGCACAGAAAGGTACACCTGAGAAACCTACCACTCCGGCAAAATCATTTGTCGCGGTCACAGGTCTGGATGGAAAACTCTGGTACGTTGATCCAAATCAGCTCGGGCAACTTCCTTCCCCCTCTGAGACTGCAGCATCGGCGAACATTGCCACTCCCTACACACAACCACCCTCTGACCACAGCACGGAATGCTGGGAACATACCGGATTTACAGCGGTTGATGAGACACGCGTGAGCATAGATTGGAACACCCACGCGAAGGAAATCACTGAAAATATCCTCGCCGTTGACGTCTCACCAACAACGAGAACAAAACACACCCCGCTCATGGCCCTAGATTCCATCCCATTCCTTGTAGACTCTGGCGCGACAGTCCACATCTCCCCATGCCGAAACGATTTCATCTCCTTACGCCCAATTCCCCCACGTTACATAAAGGGACTCAGTGGCTCTACCGTTGCGGCGATAGGCATCGGAAACATCCGCCTTCATGTAGCTAGAGGGGCCGACTTGACCCTCCAGGACACATTATATATCCCAAACGCAACAGTCCGTCTCGTGTCCGTTAGCTCCTTAGCCTCCCTCTCTGGTCTCAACTCCGTATTTGATGACTCCTCTGTAAAGATCATCGACAGGTCTACGCGCACAGTTGTGGTGCAGGGCCCCCTCATTCCTAACCAACGTCTATACCGTCTAAATCTTGACTCCGCAACCTCCTAGCACCACGCATTCGCTTTGCAACATGCTGTCAATCTGGAAACTTGGCATCGCCGTCTTGGGCATGCCAATTACCAGACCGTCTTAGACATGGCTAAATCGGGCATGGTCCCAGGTATGCCCTCTGTCTTCTCCTCAAAGCCGCCTAAGTGTAACTCATGTATTCTTGGCAAGCAGACGAGAAACATGGTTCCTAAGGTACGGGAGGAAGGACAGAAAGCAACGCGAAGGTTGGAGATAGTTTGGGTAGACCTTACCGGCCCTCAGGCTGTCGTATCTCGCAGCGGTTATAAGTATATCATGAACCTAGTGGATGACTACACGAGCGAGCACTGGTCAATATTACTTCAAAGCAAGGGGGAGGCATTCACACACCTTACGGCTTGGCAGATGGCACGCAAGAATGAGATCCAAGAAAGATTAGGGACATATTGTACCGGACATGACGGCGAGCTTGAGGGACACAAGATGCAAGCATGGCTTCTATCACAAGGATCGGAACAGCAATTCAGAGTGGCATACACATCAGCACATATTGGACGTGTCGAGCGCATGCATCGCACTCTGATGGGCAAGGCCAGAGCCATGAGAATAGCTGCAGGATGCCCTCCAAATATGTGGGACGAGTTTTACATGACAGCCTCTCACCTGCATAAGCGAACTCTTACTAAATCTCTCAAAAATATCACGCCCCACAAAGCCTGGACGGGCCGTCGCCCCAACTACACGTACATGAAGGAAATAGGCTGCAAAGCCTTCGTGTTAATCTTAGCTGAACATAATCCCAAAATCTACGCACGCTCGATTGAGTGCATCCTAATTGGGTATACAAGAAACTCCAAAGCTTACAGGTGTTATGAGAAGAGCACGGGAAAAATATACGAGACATACCATGTCAAATTCTGTGAGAGTCACGAAGATAGCCCTCATTCCGAACAACCTGTACCCACCTCTACCACCTCTGACCAACCTGATATCATAGACTTGCAGGAACCCATTGTCCTCGACGACGACGCCATTATCCACCCAGGAGAACCTCTCCAGTACCAGCGTGAGCCTGACAGGCCAAACAATGATCCACCAGTCCCACATCTCCGACGATCTAGCCGTATACCCATCCCAACCGCCAGGGTTGACCCAAAGAATGCCCCGTTATCGCGAACTCAGAGGGCCGTACAAGAGTCAATAGCTGCAGGCAAAAGACTTTGAGCACAACGTGAGATCGCCAGAACACCAGTACCTGACTCGGGAACACCCGATCAAGGTACCGAGGATCCCGATCAAGACCCTCCCATACCTGATCTCGCAAACATTGCGTCAATAGATGACATTGAATACCTCCTTACCGCTACTCAGAATCTTCACAAACACTCAACATTACCAGAAATTAGCGACGAACCCCGTACATGGACAGAAGCCAAGCAGTCAGGCGATGCGGACCGATGGAAAGCCGCCTACCGCAACGAACTCAATTCCCTCTGTGACATGGGCGTATATGAACTGGTTCCCTGATCCGCAGTTCCTGCTGGTCAGAAGGTGAGGACTGGACGACCTGTATTTAAAATCAAGCACGATGAACACGGAAATGCAGTCAGATTCAAAGTAAGACTAGTTTTCCGGGGCTACGAACAGATCTATGGACGCGACTACACTAAGACTACCTCACCAACTGCACGCATGGAATCCTGGCGTATACTCCTTCACTTGGCTGCGGCCAAGGGATGGGACGCGACACAGATTGACGTGAAGACGGCGTTCCTCTATGGAGTCCTCCCAGAAGATTACATGAAGCAATCAGAAGGTTTCGAGGAAGAAGGGAAGGAGGACTGGGTCTGGATGCTGGTGCAAGGTCTCTACAGGATGAAGCAGGCGGGAAGGATCTGGAATAGGGCGGTCAACGACAACATGGCTGCATGGGGTTTCCAGCGTTTATTGTGCGAGTCTTGTATTTTCTATCGAATCACTGATCAAGGCTCGATCATCGCTGCGCTACACGTTGACGATTTCTTGTTGATTGCAAGCAGCAGAGATGAAAACGAACGATTCAAACATCAGATGCGCCAAGTCTGGACAATCTCTGATCTGGGTGTCCCCCGTTTTGTTGTCGGCATCGCAATCGACTGGGACCACGAGAACTGCATAGTTAAGCTATCCCAGACTGCCCTCATCGACAAAATCATAAACCAGTTCGGTCAGAAGGACGCTGCTCCCTTATCTCTACCTATGGATCCAAACGCGAGACTGCAGCGTGTTGACCGAAGTACTCTATCCTCAGAGGAGCACCGTTCCCTAGAAAACACACCATACCGGCAGCTTGTCGGCTGCCTGCTGTACCTCGCAATATCCACGCGCCCAGACATCGCATTTGCAGTACAACAGCTCACCCAATACCTCGATTCATACACGACAATACACTGGAACGCAGCCATACGCCTGGTCCGCTACCTCAAAGGCACTTGGGACCTACGACTTTATCTTGGAGGACCTGGCAAGGTCACTGAACTCACCGGCTTCACCGACTCTGACTGGGCGAGTTGCCCCAATACTCGACGAAGTGTTGGTGGATATACCTGGAATCTCGGGTCCGGGGCCATATCGTGGGCAGCTAGGAAGCAATGAACAGTCGCAGCATCGTCTTGTGAGGCCGAATACATGGCCGCCTTCGAGAGTGCACAGGAGTGCATCTGGCTCCGGGCACTACTGAAGAATATCGGACACGATTTCACCACCACACCAACCCCGATCTTCTGCGACAACGACTCGGCCATTGCATTATCTGAAGACCCCCTTTTGCACGCCCGTGTCAAACACGTAGACATCAAATATCATTTTTTACGCAAGCAAGTACAGTCCGGCAAACTAACACTACTTTGTGTCCCATCCAAGGAGAACACAGCCGACATTTTTACCAAAGCCCTTCCCTCCCCCGCCTTCCTATACCTTCGTCCACGCCTAGGACTACAATGAGCCACGATTCCATGCAAGGAGGAGTGTCTGTGGTGAGGAGGAGTGTTGGACTTTCCGACATATCACACAGACACTCCGAGTCATCACACACACAGGAGCCAATACTACTGCTTTGTGCCACTAGGCCACGTAACACAGTGAACAATGGGCTTCATTGTTCACCTCAACCACTTATATATCGGACTACCATTAGACACAACCCTCAGTCGATTATACTGAACTGAGGGGTACGTTACTAATTTATGACACCATACGCACACTTACTAACTGTACCATAGAATAATCTTACATTGTTCTTAGGTACAGTCAATTTAGTCGATTATACCGAACTGAGGGAATAATCTTACATTGTTCTTAGGGTCTGTTTCTAACACCTTGGCTACCAGGTCTTCTTGAGCACCCTCTTGGTTACCTCGGCAAATGTCTTGAAGGATGCTTGCTTTATCTCTCTGGCCAACTACACCTTCTAGAGAACGGATAGCAAAGAGCTCTGGCTTTAGGAATACAATATTGTCATTGTCACTAGCTCCAGAACCATGATCAGCTTGCCTAGAAAGCGCATCTGGCTTGCCCATGCTTTGCCCAGGTTTGTGGTGCAATGAAAAGTCAAAGTTGGTCAGATACAAAGACCATCGAGCCTGTCGGCGATTAAGTTTCTTGGCCGTCCGAAAGTACTCTAAGTTCTTGTGATCAGTCCACACCTCAAACTTATGCCTGGCACCCTCAAGGAAATGTTGCCACTCCTCAAATGACCAAATAATAGCCAACATCTCCTTGTCATGGATCTCATAATTGTGCTCCACGGCATTGAGACTCTTGGAGTAGAAAGCCACAGGATGCCACTTACTGTTCTCCTTTGATTGCTGAGAGAGGACAGCTCCAGTAGCAAAATCTGAGCTATTGGCTTCCACCTGGAAGGGAGAGCCATCATCTGAGAATAGGAAGACAGGCTTTGAAGTGACTGCCTGTTTAAGGGCGTCAAAGGCAGTCTGCTGTGCTACATTCCAGCACCAAGGAGTGTCCTTAGTGGTGAGATAAAAAAGGGGCTGGGCATAGTGTGAGAAATCCTGAATGAACCTCCGGTGGAAGTTGGTGAAGCCCAGAAAGGCCTGAACCTCCTTCTTGTTCTTGGGCTCTGGCCATTCTGCCACACCAGCCACTTTGACTGGATTCATCTCAGCCATTCCATGGGAAATGATCAGTCCAAGATATTCAACCTTGGTCTGCTCAAATTCACACTTCTCTGGCTTGAGATAGAGCTGGTGTTGGTAGAGACGTTCCAGCACAATGCGTGTAATCTGACAATGCTCCTCTAAAGTCTTGGTATAGATGAGGATATCATCAAGATATACACATACAACACCCTCCACTATAAGGTCTTGGAAGATGTTGTTCATCATGGTCTGGAAGGTGGCTGGGCTATTAGTAAGGCCAAAGAACATCACCAGAGGTTCAAAGAGTCCGCAATTTGTTTGGAATGCTGCCTTCCACTCATCACTTTCTTTGATGTGCACATTGTTGTAGCCCCAGCAGACATTCAACTTGATGAAATAGCGCACACCTCAGAGGTTGTTGACAAGCTCTGAAATGAGTGGTAAGGGGTAGGAATTCTTTACAGTCATTGCATTCAAAACTCAATAGTCTTGAACCAGATGTAGAGAACCATCCTTCTTCTTAATAAAGAAGACTGAGGAGGCCATTGGGGACTTTGAGGGATGGATGTGACCAGAATCTAAATTTTCATGCAAGAAAGCATCAAGCTCATTCTGTTCTCAGGGAGAGAGAGGATAGACCTTGCAGCTGGAGGGCTCAGCATTGGGTGTAAGCTCAATAGCATGGTCCCACTGCTTGCACTCTGGCAGGGAGTCAAATGACGCCTTAGAAAAAATGTCCTCAAAGTCTTGCAAGTGATGAGGAACTGCATCCTAGAACGGCTTAGGAGCAGAGTTGGCAGCAAATGCCTGAGCTAGCCGCTGGGAAGTAGTTTGGCTAGCTCTAATCTCTGCCACAGTTGGGGGAGGTCGTAAAGTAGTTGCATAGATTCTATCACCTGTTTCAATGGCCTTGTCTGGAGATTCTGAGTCAGGAGCACACACAAATTCACCCTCACATCCATCTTCCATCTGGGCTTCACTCACTACACCTCGAACGTCCTCATAGAGGGCCTCTCTATAAGGGAATGCCAAGGAAGGAGGATCCAGTAGGTCAAGGTCTGCAAAGAGGAGGTGTCCAACTCGGCAAGCACACATAGCAGCGCGCTCATGGACTGAGGCTCTATGCTCCTCTCTAATCTCCTTGGCACATGTAGAACACTGTTGGGGGCAGCGGCTCATACTCACTTTACTCTTGGCCAAGTCAATTTCAGGGTTGTGGTCATGTAGCCAGGAGAATCCAAGTATCATGTTCTGCTTCCCTAGGCTAGTGACCGCAAAGACAGCACGCTCAGAATGAGTCTGGTAACAAAGGACTAAATCCACCACTGAGCGGATGGATCCAGCTTTGTTGAGTGTACCATCAATGTTATAGACTAGAATGGGACAAGAGAGAGGCTGAGTAGTGAGTTGGTGTTGTTCTACATAGTGAGTATCAAGGAAGAGTCCAGTGGCACTACTGTCCAAAAGAGCTATGACGCTCCGAGTCTGCTGAGTGTCAGTTGTCTCAATCTCCACATTTAAATGCAAAGAGTTAGGAGAAGGAGTGGAGGCAACAACGTAGCAGCGAGGGAGGCATCGTTCCCAAGCTGGGACACGTGGTTGTCGGACAGAAGGAGGAGAAAAGGTCTCAGCTGAGGCTTTAACCAAGGGGGTATTTTGTACATTGGAGGGGGTGCTTACAGTTTCAGCCAGAGAATCATTGACAGGGGGCAATATATTGGAAGATTCTACTGCTAGGCATGCGAACTGACTAGCACCAGGCGGCGGAGGCGTACAACTCATCCGTTACCCTACTGAAAACCCTCCTCTGTAGAACCTAAGGACTCATCCAAAGGTTCCACTACAGCCTCCATAGGACCCATGGACTTATCCAAAGGTTCTGCTTCAATCTGTGCATCTGGGGAAGGGTTTCCCTGAGCATCTCTAGCAGCCAGGAGCTGGAGAAGGAGCTCTTCCTGCTCTAAGGCTGAGAGATAGCATACCTCCAACCCCTGAGGGCAATATCGAGCAAAGTGACCAGGCTTTCCACAGTGACAACAGAAGAGAGGAAGAGAGGAGCGTTGGCAAGAAGGGAGAGAACGTGTAGCAGGTACCTGAGCTGGAGCTGGAGTGTGAAATGGGAAAGAGGATTGGATGGGAGGACAAGCAGGTAAAGGTACATGTGAGGCAGAACAAGAGGTAGTTCCTCGGTGGAGCTCACGCCTTAACTCCATGAGCTGCTACTGGTAGCATGCTACCTGATACCAAGACTCAATACGCGCGTTGTCAGGTTGTCTTTCGGCCATGCTGTCAATCCGATCCATGAGAGAGGGGAGGAGGCCATCTCAGAAGGTGAGACGGAGCTGAAGACCGTTGAGATAGCTGGCCTGTTCAACAAGAGCTCAAAAGGAGTCAATGTACTCATCTAAGGTCTGCTTTCCCTGTCCGTATTGATGAGGGTCCCAGAGAGTAAGGGCTGCCACCTTAGCAGGGTCCAAGGGAAAGAACTCAGTTTGAAACTCCTTCTCAAACTGATCCCAGCTTTCAAGGCTCTCTACTCCTCCAAGACGTCGAAAAACTCATAGTGCGTATGTCGAAGCTTGTCCAGACTTTGTGTAGGAAAGAACCCAGGCAATCTTGAGAGCATCAGAAGGAAAGGCTTCCCCACTGAGCTGAAGGTAGGTGATACATAACTGCAGAAATTGCTCACCCATGGCTTGGTCACCATTGAATGCATCTGGGAGTGCTGGACGAGGAATATTAGCATGAACAGGGGGAGAGGCCCCAGAGCGAGAGACTGGAGGTGTGTCAGCCCTAACTGGAGGTGCCTGGAGAGGGGTAGGAGGGAGGGGGAGGTGCTCTAAGAGGGCCTGAAGGGAATGAGAAATAGTGTCTGTGGCCTGATATAATTCAGCAAGTTCGGTGGTGTAAAAAGTGAGAGAAGCTTGAGTGGTCTGCACCTGAGTCTCTAGAGCAAGCAAGCAACTCCAGGCATCATCCTGAGGGGCAGAAGCGTCCAAGGGAGCACCTGAGGGGGCTAGTTGGGTCATAGAAGCAACAGAGAAGCAGAGGTAATCCAGTGGAGAAGTGACTTAAGAGGGCAAGAGAGAACTCAAGCAGGCTAAAGGGGGCTCCCAGACCAAAATGTAGAGACTTGTTCTGCTGTAAGGGCGACCTCTGGAGGCTATGGCTCAGTCACACAGCTGGCAGAGGGAAATCCAAAGTATATTTATATATAGGTAATACAACCATAACTACTCACCTGGCAGAGAAAAATCCAAAGAGAACAAGTCTAGGATTTCCTATGCCAGGAGTGATGCTTCCAAGGCTCCAGAAGCATGGGAAGTAACTGTATAGCATGACAAAAGCCACAATAAAATTTATAATCTAAAAAAGGAAAATCTCCGAAAATAATCAAAAACTTGGAAATTGCCATTGCCAGAGGTCATGCACATGTCTCATGTGACTTGCTTAGTAATTTGGAGGCTAGCCTTGAGATGACTAAGCCTCTGGAAGCATTGGCTACACTTGTTTGAATGATAACTAAAGAACCAGAGCACCTCAAGGGCTGAGAATAGTACTAATAGATAGTGTTGAAAGAATAGAAGCAGTAAAGTAAAAGAGTGACAGCAGAAATAAGGAAATAAATAGACAAAGAATGAAGGAATAAGGAGTAAAAGAAGGGAGAAATGAGGAGTCCCCTGACAAGTTTCACCTGGGCTCAGCCAAAGAATACATGGTATACAAGGGGGAGATTGTAGGTTTCATTCTTAGATTGCACTTACTTGCCCAAGTAGCCCATACACTACCCCCTTGGATCATAATAGGGAGTGACAGCCAGGCAATGATTAAGGCAATGCTCAACCAGCAGCCCCACCCGGTGCACTATCTGCTCAATCAGGCACACACAATGGCAGAGGCCATCTATATTAAGAGGGACCAAATAGAACAATCAGACCAATGCCGGGCTGCCTGCCAGGATGAAGAAGACTGGACAAACTATTCAAAAGGGGTTGTGGACCTCCAGCTGCACTGGATGCCAGGTCATGTAGACTTCCAGCAGAATGAGCAAGCCAACAAGCTTGCTAAGGGAGCAGCAGAAAGGGCCTCCAGTCCAGCCCCCACTCTGCCCAGATTCCTTTGCAAAGGGTCTCTCCTGGTCAGCATCTCCACAGCACGACAAGCCATTGCAATAGACTGACGCTTGCGCAGAGTAGAAGGTATCTTTGGCGGCTTCCAGAGCTGACTCCTTGTCCAGTTCTATGTGCATAGAGAAAGCGGGTGAGTAGTTTGGACGGCATCTGACTGGCTCAATGGTTTCTATGCTGTTGGGGTCAACATTAGTGTAGCGGAACAGGTTGTGCAGCAGTGAGCAATGTTGTGATACATAGCGGCCAGCTGCTCTTTGGACTATCACATGTAGAGGATGGGAGGTAGGTAGCAACACAAAACACACTGCTGCCCAAAATAGCACCTTCTGAAAGAGAAGCTTGATTGGTAGCAGGCCTGCATGGGCATCCAGCACATTGCCAGTGGTGGTGCTGAGTGCACCTATGATTAGCTTCAAAGCTTGGTGCTGGGATGATGCCAGCTTGTTGGTGACCACTGTTGAGCCTGCCCTCCTCCCTCTAAAGAGGTAGTCATGGACCTCCATATACCACACATCTGCCGCATAGGTGATGGCAGAAACTGCCACGGTGTTGTAGAGTTGGCGTATCCAGTGTGGGGGCATGCCACCTGAGGGCTTGGAGAGCCTCCTGACTTGCATTGTCCACCAGGCTGCCTTGGCAATCACATTCTGGCTGTGGGCGCTCCACCTCAGATTTGGGTCAAAGACTACTCTCAAGTACTTGTATGTGGTTTCAGTCCTGACCCTTTGTGTGGTGGTGGTGCCGTCCAAGTTGGCTCGCATGATGGTAAGGTCCTCAGGAACCCAATCAAACCAAGAGCACGGGAAGTTCATAAGGGCTAGTTTTGTTAGCTCAAAAGGGGAGCAGTATGAGATGGACCACTCAAACCTGCCCCAGTCCATTCCATCATATCATGGAGCATCTCATGTGCTTGGTGCAGCATCTTGGCAACTGTCAGGAACATTGAGTTGTCAACAAATCCAATTGAGAACTCCAACTTCAAGCTATTAGCTGTGGTTAGTATCTGTGGAGCATTATAAAAGGCATAGAGAATCATTGATAGTGGACAGCCTTGCGTAGTGCCATTTAGGACATCACATGGTTCAGACACAAAGTCATCAAATTTGAGCCTCATCTTATGTCCTGTAAGCATCCTTGAGATGAGCCCAATCTAACACTCTGGAACACTGCATTCCTTCATGTTGTAGAGGAGACGGCTGTAGACTGTGTTGGGAAAAGTGCTTTGAACGTCGTGGAAGAGTGCCACCGCTACCTTCCCCCCCTCCCCCCGCCAAGCATCTTTAATCTTACTGACAACAATCTGCATGGCATTTGTGGTGTTTCTCCCAGGGCAATCTCTGAACTGCCCTGGAGGGAGCATCCCATGCTTCTCTGCAAGAAAGGAGAGGTCAGTAGCAACTATTGTTGATAGGAGTTTTCCTATGGTGTTAAGGAGCTCAATGGAGCAGTAGGCCTTAGCTACTTGATAGGATGGATGTTTGGGTTTGCGCAACACCAACATAGTTGAAATCAGCCAGGACTCATGGTATACATTGAGCTCAAGGACTGCTCAGTAGATGAAGTAGAGGTGGTCAACTAGAGTGTTAGCACACCGCTTCAGCACTATGTTTGAGATCCCATCAAGACCTGGTGCTTTATAAGGTTGGAGCTGCTTGATAGCAGTGCAGATACGCTGACGGTTAAAGAACTGTATGTCTGGTAAGGGACATGGGTAGGCTGAAGCCAGGACAGATGGGGACAGGGGGGGAGGAGGGAAGAAACACTCAGATAGGATCTCTGCTTTCTGCTCATTGGTGAATGCCTATGACATGGTTCTGTCCACTTCCTTCCTCAGGTTGGGGACATGGTTGGTTGACATGTCAGTGGGCTTCTTGATAGCATACTTGTTGGCAATATAGATCTGCCTTGCGTCAATTTCCTCCAGCCATTCAGTCCAATGGGTCTCTTTGGCCTGCCGTATTTGTTTTGCCATCATAGCTGAGAAGTGTGCCACCTCTGCTTTGGCTGAGTGGTTAGCGACGTTACAGAACTTATAGGCCAGACCATTAGCCTTGCCTCTCACCTGTTTTAGAGCCGTCAGCTCATCATTCCACCAACACTTGGTGTAGGGGCAGGGTGTCCTAATTGGGATAATCTCTTCAACTGCTATGATCTCCTGGATTACTGCTATCAGCCGCAATACCTTAGAGTGGAATTCTCCCTCTGTTTTTAAGAAACGTGCTAGGGACCGCACATCTAGCTTCTCCTTTAGAGATGACTTGAACCTCACCCAGTCCACCGCACGGAAGTCCCTGAACTGCCATGGTTTAGCCCATAAAACTGGTAGTTCCACCACTGTGATAATGGGTAGGTGATCTGCTAGCGCTAGCCTGAGCGAGGGCCAAACGTTGCATGTGATGATGGAGTTGACACCATTCTGGCAATGCCATACGTTGTCCAGGCACGTCCACCTATCAGCAGCCATCTGCAGGGTAGGTAGGCCTGGAGGGAGTGCTAGTTCCATGTAGTAAGATTCTAAGAGTCTGAGTAGAGTGCGCATCTTGTCATCTGATGAGTTGAGATGGCGGTTTTTGACTGATCCCCACAGTGGGTGGTGGCGGTTGAAGTCCCCTAGCCAGAGCATATGGTCTCTGGCATTGGAGCAGATGGCAGTGAAGGAGGACTCCAGGTAGTCCAAGAGAACTCCCAGGCTACAATCATGTATGCAATCATTGTAAATGTTGAAGACAGCCATGTAGCCATCCTCTCCTAGGAATTGTATAGCTGTGATGTCCAGTGATAGAACATCCAAGAAGGTGTACGCATCTGTGGAAATGTCAGCATTAATAAGAAAGACAGATCTCATCCTGTCACTACCCTCTCTGTGGCTGGTGGGGGGGTAGCGCACCCACCATTGGTGTGTGGCTCAAGTGTTGCCTAAGCTGTCAAGATATGGCTCTTGTAGAACCAGAATGTCCTAGTCATCTGGGCTGGCAGCTGCCAAAACCAATTCCTGGGCTGTAAGCAATTTGCACACATTCTGCTGCCATATGCACAGGTTCTTGGGGGCTCACCATGGGACACTCATTGCGAGGTGGCAGGTGCAAAATTGGCATCACGGGCAAGTGGAGCAGTTTTGGTGTTGGGTCTCATGAGCTCAAGGATGGAGACTTGGCAACGGCCAGAAAGCATTGGGTCAGCGTCAGTAGAGGCCCATGGTGTGGGCTGTAGCGCTGCTCCAGCGTCATTACATATTACCTTCAAAGAAGCCAGTGTTTGGGTTGGGCTACGGTCCTCAATCCTTTTCAGCTATCTGGCCATTGTTATTGAGCCTTGTTTAATGCTGTTTTCCCATTCAAGAGTGGCTATGTCATCAGCGTTAAAGGGGTCAAAGGCCCCTCTGCACAGGACAAAGCGAAAGATGAGGTGGGAAGTGTAAGGGCGACCTCCGGAGGTTGCGGCTAAGTCACACAACTGGCAGAGGGAAATCCGAAGTGTATTAGAGACAGTACATATTACAGGGAAGTAACTAATCACCTGGCAGAGGGAAATCCGAAGAGAACAAGTCTAAGGATTCCTTTGCCATGGCGTGGCGCATCAGTGCGGGGGCGGGGGCATGAGAACGACTGTACAACATCTCGGAGAAGTCCGACGACTGCAAGGGAGCGTCCCGGAGACCTCCGGGATGGCCCGAAAAGGAAATGGCCGGAAAAGGAAGTCCGGAGGGTCCCGGAGATCTCCGGGATGGCCAGAAAAGGAAGTCCCCTGACAGGAAGCCTTATCTAAGACCCGCACTGAGTCGCTCACACAAGTCTCTACAAGCTTTCAGATGGAGTCTTGTGAGTAGCTCCGGAAGCATGCAGCTGAGTCTGCAGAGTCCGGCTCAAAGAGGTATGCACCTCTCTCGAGGGACTGGATACTGCGGACGACTGTTTTGGAAGGCTTGGGCATGATTCTGTTGATAGCAGGCAGGTCAGCACCTGCCTTATCAATTTGGCCTAGGAGCTTGTTGACCTGCACATGCAGGGCTGCGTTACCTGCTGGTGTCCTGTTCACGGGTGCATTGGTGCTCCCAGAGTCAACTTCCACAAGTACCATGCAAGTACCTCTCAAGAGACGCTGTTGCAAGCAGGTAAGATGGGGGGCCATAGCAGGATTGAACTCATCTGGAATTCTTGCAGGGCCCTTTGGGGCTGCTCCCGCAATAGTCGCCCAAGTTGCCTGGGTCCTGGTCCCCTAAGAAGGGGGAGCTGTGAGCCTCAAGGTTGTTTTGATTAGAGAGGCCGAGGTTGTGGCAAGTTGAGTGGAAATACTCTTCAGAGCCAGGGTGGTCTCCACTTGGATTGCATTGTTTGCAAAGGCAAAGTCAAGGAAAGTAATGTGGTGGATGACGGGGTTGATGTGCTCAAGGACCTTGGATGCGACTACATTGACCAAGGAGCCTGAGAGCTTGTCAATTATGTCATCTTCCAGCAGAAACGCAACTGCAAGGACTGTGTTCTTTGCCTTGTTCTCGAGCTTTGTGTTTTTCAAAGTCAAAGCTGCAGTCATGAGCACACAAGCGAGCTTTATGCGGTCATAAGGCTTGTCCACTAAGATCCATCCCTTGGTCTTGAGCCATCTGCAAGCTTTGCTTGGTGACTTGACCGGCCTGCCATGACTCATTAGCAAGGTGCTAAATTTGGAATAAGTCAGAAGGGGCTGAGCAGGGGCCGGGGTCCTGGCATGGCTGGCACCGCTGGACTGATGGCGTGTTGAGGGTTTAGAGGGCGCTGACATGCAAAGTGTGATTGTAGAGGAGAGAGAGAGGGTTGGAGGTGCTGTGATAAGTTGGCTGTTGAGCCTGTAGGGCAAATACAAGGTTTGCCTTGATAATTGCAAGCTTGAATTGTCTGAGCTACCAGGACTCCAAAAGGGATGATGGTGGCTGAAGATCCGATGAGAGTCCTAAAAAAGCTACCTCAATGTAATGAGCAAAATTCAGGTGGATTTCAATAAATATATCTAGCACATTTGCTAACCACTACTCCAACCCATATCATCAGTTTTGAGCATACTTTCTATGAAGTCCAAACTCACTTCAAGCAAATCCAACCACTTTTGACCCACAACACTCAGTGGATCCATAATAACCATGATTTAAAACAAAGCCATTGAGTTATCTCCCACTTCAAATGCTCTGCAAAATCAAATATCTTTCTGACCAATCTCCTACTGTTGCCAAAGCAGAGTGTTCAAAATCTTTGCACTAGAAGAAATAATAATGAGTATGTTACATTGTGAAAAAATGTTGTTTTTACATCTTGACAATGTCCAAAGTAATAGCTGCATCATTTTAACACTTGTGTTCAAAATTTGCACACTAAAAAAAATTATAATATGTTACTTGGGGAAGCAGCCGATGCTGTTTTTGGCATGGCATGTACTTGGATGAGCCCTGTTGGCATGATTTTCAAGTCCAATAATCTCACATGATTTTGTTGACAAAGCAATCCTCTAGGAATAAAGATATGAGCTGTGTAAAGGAGATTTCAGTGACACATATTCAATTTAGCAACCCCTGCTGAGTGATTGCCTTTCAAACCATATATTTTCAAGCACTTCAGCACTGGAAAGCAGCTAAAATTAAGTCACTGAAATCCATAAAAAGTAGTTCTAGGTGTGAAGTGATAAACAATGTAAATCTCAAAAACTTTGAGATACAAAAACAGCAATTGCTCTGCAGTTTAAGCATCTTTGAGCTGTTTAATGCAGCAAATAAAATGTACTACCATGCTCATAGATGTTGTCAGAGACAGCTGACAAAAAGAGATAGCAATGGCTAGTGTCAACATGTGCATATATATTGGCAGTGGAGAGGGTATACACCCAAAAGCACAAAACAATGGCATTTAAAGCCTTTTACCACTATAGAAGTCAGATAATAGCATTTTAAAAAGAACAGAGGGAGTAAAGTCTGCTTGTGGGTCTTTGACTGGCATGGCCACAAACAATTGATGGAGGCAGAAATTATATTTTGGAATGGGTTCATCCTTCACTAAGTGACAAGTTAGAGGGACATCTTGTGAGTTGAAGTGAAGAAATAGATCTTTGAAAGAAATTACATGATGACATCAACCAGTCATTAAGACTATGTGATATTGTCAAGCCAACATCTGAGTATATGCCATGCCAGAATGACATTGGCCACTTCTCCAAGTATTATGCTCTTTTTGATTTTTGATCTTGATTTATTATTATTACTTTATTTTTGTCTACAAAAGTTGGTATCAAGCCAGGATTTCTTTATTAGATGGAGGAATTTTAGGCTTAGGTGTCATATCTGGAACAAATTGGTGACTATATATGGTTACTAAATTTTAATGTGTCTATATATGGTTACTAATTATTAGTAGCCTTTTAAAACAAGCTTTTAGTGACTATTTTAGGATTTTTACTTTAATAAAAATTCTTTTCCCATGGTTAATCAGAGGCTTTATGCAACTGATTATCACTGATGGAATTTTTTTGTCTATAACTAGTCTTGGCAGCAAAGATGAGTAGAATGCATTGTATACTGCTAGAAATCTGTCATTTACTTATCTACAAATTGAAACAAGGGTAGCAAGTCATAGCTAGCAATAGCCAAGTGACAGGCAAATTACATCAAGATCTCATGTGTTCAAAGTTTTAGTACCCATGATCTATGATCAACCATCAACTAAAACAACAGAAAAAAATAGAGATGTGAATTTTGTTAGAACTTTATATGCATACATTAATGTTATTCTCAGTCAGGTATGAATGACCATATTCAAGTTTATACCTATATGAGTGCATGAATATCATTTAGCATATAGTATTAGTGTTTGTATTGTATCTAATGATGGATATAATTGACTCACTCCAGTTGGATATAAACAACTGAGAGTATTATACCATGAGGTGCTCTATATGTTTTAAAAAAAAAGACAAAGAGTGAAAAAGAGTGAAAGCAAACAAAAGTAAGAAGGACAGCCCTAGTTTTGTGATATTCTCAGGTGATTGTCACATCAGTTCTAACAAATTTTTATCAGCAGAACAAGAAGCTAATATGACAATGGCTCTTGTAGATAATTTCAGTGGAAGATTGATATATTGTGTCTCTAAGTAGAGAAACTACAACACTATCTATTCTTTAATCCAGCACACTTGTTTTTACATGACCATTCAATACATCTCAATGATCACAAAAGCAGCAAAAAGTGTCAAATGTTAATTTAACAAAAACATTGAAAGTCTTTACTTTCTTACCTCTGGGTGGAAAGGGTCATCAGTACAAGTTGAGATGCTGGATGTGATGGATTTGAGTATTTTGGTATAAATAATCATTAGCTGTGCAGGTAAGTAACACTTATTTTTATTTTCACCACTAATATGCAACTCAGGAATAATTGGCAAATGCAAGGTGAAAGAGTGAATATAGCTAAATTCTTTTAATAGCTAGTAACATGTCTGAACTTAAGTTAGAAACTGTACAGAGTTTCTTGATTCAAATGTCTTAAAGTCTCAAAACAAATTGTGTTTGAATTTTGAAAGGATGATTATTGAGTGCATAGTGTAGGCCCTGTGGGCCTGCACCCTTTTTTGATTTTAAATTTTAATCCTGTCCCAGGTATGACACCAGAGCCTAATTTTAGCAAATACACTTACAACAATTTGCTTTGATAAAACCAATATCTGAATACAAACCAGGTAAGTAAGTTAGAGAGATTTGCCAAGTTTGTATTCTTGATAGTATTGCTTGCTATGTATACTCAGAGCTTCTAACAATCCTAAAATGTCTTTTTCTGGATAATTTAAGCATTGTGATTAAATAGGTCAGGTATTGTATTATATTCATCAATTTTGTGATTACAGGCTGTTCCTGACCAGGCCTGCCATCATGGATAGAAGCACCGGTTGTTACAACACACGTTCGGCCTTGCTTCAATCGGATAGAGCCTGAGAATTGTTGCTAGGTTGGCTCAGGTCTTGATGGGCTTAATTTTGCAGGAAGGTCTCGATCAGAGTGGGTCTGCCGAACGGACCTGTAGACCTTTGACTTACAACACTTGTAGTGATGCGAAATTGTACTATTGAGCTGGCTTGGTCAGATTAGTCTGACTTAGTTCACTCAGGACAATTCACTAAGTTCGTAGGGCTTAGTTACACGCGCGTGCACTTTCAATGATTTTAAAAGTAGTAAATTTTATTTGATTTTTGAAGCTTTCTGAATTTAACTCAATTCAAATGAAACTCGGTTGGGCTCAATAATAAAATTGTATAAAATCAAAACCCGAAGCTAATACTTTGCTCGTAGGCCTAAGTTGTCGCGCTCCCTGGGGACACTGAGCCGTGGCAGTAATTGCTTGCTTCTCCCCTCGAGATTCCTTTCTTTTTATACCCTTCCCGTCGTGCACGGACCATCCGCTACCCGCGTGATATTCCGGTATCGTTTGCCTTCGCGTTCCCGGGCTCCCGCCATGGCTAAACCACTTGCCGTGGTTGGAGTGCTTGGCATTTCTCCGGCCTCGGCTCTTCCCTCATACCAGCTTCCCATCCCGCTTCCTTTGGATCGTATCTTCTTCGCCACGTAGGTCGGTCGGCTGGTGGTGCGTAGGCCTATCTGCTCCGAGGGCTGGAGGGAAGTGTGCGTAGTCGTGTCGAGATGGTTGGCGAATTGATGCAATGATCCCAGCTCGGATGTAACCGATCCGGCCCGGGCACTGCCACCAATTCGGCAATCAGATCTTGATGGTTCTGACTTATCTTTCCCAGCCGTGTCCATGCTCGTCTTTGTACTTTTCGTGCTCTCGGTTCCTCAGTGACACCTTTTCGTTGTAAGTGCCTCTTTTATGTCTACAGTTTTCGACACTGATTTCTAGCCTACAGTTTTCGGCCGTGATATCATTTGATTGGGACTTATTCTTACTCTACCCGG
>QLOM01001384.1:0-12179 GCA_003313785.1 Termitomyces sp. MG148 | reverse complement strand
GTGCACAGACCACCTTGTCACCTGACTACCAAGCCCATTTGTCAACCCATTATTTGAATTGTTCTTTCTATTTTGGGTGCCATCCTTCATCTTCCACCATTCCATTCTTACTTTCACTGATCCTATTTGCTTCCACTATCCCCTTTTTGGCCATTGTCTTGGTGCCACCAGTCAGTTCTGGAAGCCATCATTCTTCTTTGCTATTCTTAGCTTTTCCTTCCCCATTTGCCTCTGCCCCATTTGCTCCTGCTCCTTTTGTCTGGCTTCCATTCATAAATTTTCTTTTTCCCCTTTTATCCCTTCCCTGCATTCCATGCTTCTTCCTTCTTCCTCCATTTAGCCATGCCAAATTGGGTAGTGGTAGATCTGCTTCTTTGATCCAGATCATCACAATCTGATCCCAATTTTGATGCCTCTGCCAGCCCCCATGCTTCCCCTCCCCATTACAGTGACTGACTATTATTGACTTGATGACTCTGAGCTGATCCCTTGTTCTTTTACTGTACTTCCTGTGTATTTATTGTGGTGTTTTTGGGAATATACTTTTGTAGAGACTGCTACCAGGAGGCTTACAGTTTTCAGCCTGTATATTAAAGGTTTATTTTGACTTCTGGTGCATGTTTTGTCTCTGAATGCTGTATAGCATTGTATCAGTGTGGCCTTTTGTCCGGCCTGGTATTCTTTGATTGTTTTACCAGCCATGCCTCCTCCTGGCCTGATGTGCCACTGTTTGGTGTGGCCATGACAAGAAAAACCAAGCACAAGGCAGATCTCACAGCATGACCATCTAGGACCATGGGTATGTGTGCCAGGAACATTCTTCGTCATGACGAGGGCTATATCGGTGGTGGGCCTGGTGAGGGTAGCCAGACTGTCAATGGTCTGAAAGAGTTTGTAGATGTGAGTCAAAGTGTAGGGGTTTCTTGTTGTGGAATCAGCCAGCCCTCGCAACACCTGAGTCTGGACAGACTTGAATGTTTTATCATTGATTGAATTGAGGAGTGCAATACACTTGAGGAGGTCTTTGTCAATGTCCTCAATTGCAAAAGCGTGGTGATAGGGGCTTAGTACTGCTGAAGGCAGAATAGCCCTAAAAACAGCAAAACGGGAACTCCAGTACGAAAGAGCAGAGGTGGCGAGTTGCCGTCTCAAAGCGGCAGGTTGAACCTCACAGCGTGGCTGACTTAGAAAAGAGACACATGAAGCTCCGGGCTAACGGATCAAGGAAGAAGTAACCACGCTAGCCATGGGGAGGCAGACTGAGTAAACAGCAAAAACGGTGATGCCTGCAGTGGCAGCGGGGGAGTGCCCACATTCAAATAAGGAGTAATGGAATGAAGGCCCCACAGGTGGAATGGGAAGCCAAAGACAGATCAGAGGAAGGTAATGTTTGAGGTAGGGGGCTACCGCCCACCTCCCAAAAGTACTATAAAAACTGTACCATAACTAAGAATAAAAACAACTTTTCCCCTCAGAGATCACGTAAAGAGTACAGAATACAGATCTAACAGGTGTCCTGTGACTTTCTGACAGCATCCAGCGACTTTCCAACAGTGACCAGCGACTTTCCAACAGCGTATAGTGACTTTCCGACAACAACTTGTTACTTTCTGCTACCAACTTCCGAACTCCGACTTAAAATGAGTGCCCTTAGTGTTGGCACTACTCCTCTGCTGAAGAATAATGAGAGATGATAGCGCTAAACCTGAGTCACGCTGATGCGTGACTCGCTCTTTTATTGTGAGGCTATGAATGGCTGCTACTGTACAAATTGGGAGAGGTGGGAGAGAAAGCAAAAAAATAGTATAGGGAACCAACAACTAATAATGAAGATGAATGACATAAGCCTATGCAACACCCCAAGTCACAACTTACTGTACAGGTTTTCTTGAACAACAATAGATTGGCTGCTCTTGAAAAAAGCTGTGGTGAGAGATGAGAAAAGCTCATTGGGTGGCTTGAATGGTGTCTCACCTTGGTGTAGAGTAGGAAAAGCAAATAAAACAAAAATGAAGACTAGAGTGACGCTACTCTGACAACCGAGGTGGTAATGAGAAAATTGTGTGTGAAAGAGCGCAAACCTGCTCACCTGCGTTGCTCATGAGATTGAGGCAATGAAGCAAGACGTAAGAGCAACACAGGTGTGTTTCAGAGCATCCGGCCCTACTGTTTCAGCTGCAGCATCTGCCTCCAACTGTGGCACCAAGCCAAGACAGTCATTTGATCTGAAAAGAAATGAGGGCAGTGTGATCCCTCGTGCAGCAGAGGCCTCCAAAAAGGCTCCTTACCTTTAGAACCCGCCTTTACATCAACCTCTGCTTGAGAATAACAAGAGATGATAGCGCTGAACCTGAGTCACGCTGATGCGTGACTCGCTCTGTTATTGTGAGGCTATGAATGGCTATAAGAGGGTTGTAAAGGTGGAAAGGTGGGGCCATAGTGGTGTCTGGGAGATGTAAATAGCTGAACACTTTGTGATTGTTTGATTTTGTGTATGAATTTTTTTTAAGGTGTTTGTGTATTACAAATGTAAAAGTCATGTGTTCATGTATTGTTGGATGTGAAAGTCATGAGCTTGACGAGACCTTTTGAGATGACAGTTGTAGGGCTGCTCAAACCAAGGGATTATCTCATATGTATATTCATCATGCCTTTGAAAACCATTGGCTCAAGGCCATGATGATGTCTTCTGTTAGACCTAGGGAAGTATAAAAGGTAGCTCCTCCAGCTCTAGCGGAATGACCTCCAAAAGATCTGTCAACAAAGGAGAAGAGTTTAGCATCAAACCAAGAACGGGAAGCAAGCAAGCCATTCTGGCAAAGAAAGAGAGGTTGACGCGAGCTGTGTAGGTGATTGCACTTCAGCGCATATTCCTGAAGAAGGTTGGTGGGGTCAGCAATGTCATGGAGTATAAATAGAATATCAGTCCCAGCAAAGAATGGGTCGGTCTTGTGAAGCATAACCATGGTCAAAGTGAAGTGAAGAACAGGATATAATTTTATGCCAATTGATTGCTAATTTTTGATTTTATGACTAGTTTGCCTGACCTGTGACAAGTGTAAAAACAACAGAACATAATAGTTGCAAAGAGGAAATCATCGTAGCTCCCTGATTTCTTAGCAACATCAAGAAACAATTGCAGATGAGACAAATGCAGGGGTAGTTTTTGGCATATAAGGGCCACTTGTAGCTTCTTGGATCCTTGTATTGTTGCTTGAACTAGAGGATGTGCCCTGTTGGCATCAAAACCTGGATATAGGTCATGGAAAAAGTGTCGGGTGCCAGAAAGGTACTTAGGACCCAAGGAGATGTATCTGGATGTGAAAGCAATATATTGAGATAGCATTTGTGGCGTAGGATTGATTGGAAGGTTATGCATGATACAAAACTTAATATAGTCTCTGGCACCTGTAGCATAATTTGAAGCAGTGGTTTTTTCAATTGCATGAGCCTGAACGTGTGAGGTCCAAGCTTTGAGATCAGCCCAAAGCATTGGTTGGCAGACTGTTGCTGATGAGGACAATCTGCCAAGGGCATCTAAAAGGACTCTCTCTATTGCGCCAGCAAGAGATCTCTTGGAGGAGAGAAGAAGCGGACGCGGTCTGATGGAAATCGACGACGGTAATTATTGAATAGAAGGCAAGACAGCAAGTCAGCTCGTACATTATCCTTTCCAGCAATGTGGTAGACTCACAAGTCGATACCTGTCCTCATAATAATACCTGATATTGCTCAAATTACTGTGTTGTGCAAGTCTTTGGCTGTGCCAAGAGAATTAAATACTGCTACCGCATCCAGGCTGTCTGTGAACATGAGAAGTCTTTGTGAAGGATAGCAAAAAGAAGCCACATGATAAATGCCTGACAAAATGGCTACCAGTTCAAGGAAGAAGATGTTGACTTTGAATGGTGCAGGGCCTTGGTGCAACTGATATACAAATCCGTTGCCTGCAAAGACAAAAGCAAGTGCTAACTTCAAGCTGGCATCAGTCCAAAGGACGAAGTCTGCCAAACTATCATCCCAATGTGTGCTGTCAAGGAAGCGAACTCCAATGGAATCAGGCAGCACATCTAAGAGCCAGTGCATGTCATCTACCATGTCTTGATTGAGGTAGATTCCTGCATGCATTGTTGACTTGCCCAATATTTTTGGTACAGACTGGATAAAGCTGGACAACCCCAGGGAAGAACATTTAGTAGCCAATTCAGATGACTCACAAGACGCTGCCAGTCTCTCAGAGGTGGACAATAGCCTGGTGTAGCGATAAAGTTTTGAATTTTATCTGTAATATCCTTAATTGAATTGTTCGTTAAAGTGATCATACCTCAGTTTATATCAATCCAGAAGCCAATGATCTTTAATAGTGAATAAGATTCGAAGCATGATCCCATGAGAAGAAATCATCCATGAAATCATGTAGATCTTCAATCTCAAGCTTTACTATACCTAGCCAATACATGAGGTTTGCTACTGCGCACCAGCATTGAGGTGAAGCTTGATTTCCAAAGACCAGACGGTGCACAATGCAACAAAGACCATCTACTTCCACGACTTGACGGAGTTGCCATAAAGGGTGCACTGGTAGGTTTAAAAACACACTCACAACATCAGATTTCCAAGTAAGCAGTGTTTCATTTGGAAAGCGGTGTTTTGCGTCATAGAGAGCTTAGCCAAAGGTATGCATGTCATTATAAACTACCTTTGCTTTGCTTTTGGGTATACCGTTGTTTAGGCCAGAGGCTGTGTGATCAGTGACAACTCTAGCTTTGCCCTTCTGCCACACAACAAATAACAGTGATGATTTCATACCCAGAAGAAGTTTGTGTATATTCAAAGGGTCAGACCATCTGTGTGCGTTTATTTCTTTGTCTTTGAAAGCTTGAATTGCCTCAATGTTAGATTTGCTGCAAGAATAATTGTGCAGGATTTTGTCATCATCATCAATCCAATGACCATCATCAAAAGGCCAAAAGCCGTGCCGCAAACCTTGCATTACTGACTTCATGAAGGGCTGATTGGGGTGATTCCATAGCATACTTTCCAATCTATCTACGTTAAAAGGCATTTCAACACGAATAAAATCCTTCATTGCATGGAGAGTAGATCAAATCTTTGGATCAGAGAGAAGATGTTCTGGCAGAGAAGGAAGAAAAGGAGCCGTCTTGGTGCTTAATGCTGACGGTGACAATTGAGATGCACTAGGATTACTATTCCAAATAAAACCTCACTTAAAACGCTGAGTATCTGAATTTGAGAAACTGTGAGCTCGTTTGAGAGTCTTCTGTAGCAAGCACGTGCCCAAAAAAATTGCATTTTTGACTTTAAGCATCGATTCCACCTGCTGTTTGATAATGCTATCTACGTGCCTTAAGTTTTGATAGGCACTTGTCATTCTCTTGTGCCCTGTGATGACCGTTGCACTTGCAGCATATGTTGTGGCAACGGTTTCCAGGACATGGATCCGCATTGCAGAACCCCAGGTTTCAATTTTGGCATACTGTTGCTGAATGCTTGCAAGGGTTATTTTGAGCTTGAGCACCATGCTTGATGCCCGCAATAGGAAGTGTCAAAGAGGCAGAGGCACTAAGTAACTGAGCCAAGAAAGAAACTTGTAACTCATTCTGATTATCCATCCAAAACAGATTCCTTGCATATCTGTCTTGTGTGTTGCAGTCAAAGCAGATCGCAATCGCTGCTGCACCCGGCAAAGAATGGAAGAAATCAATGATTCTGCCTCTATAAGAGACAAGCTTGGCTTTGCAATGGAAATAGAAGGTAAGCACTGCCGCTATCCAAGCATCAAAAACTCTTGTCCAATCAGATTCAGAAAGCACCGGCCGCTTTGCTGTAGCATGATCTTTCTTAATCAGCGTGAAACCGCCTGCGAAATCTTTTGGTTCCTCATAATGATCATATCCTTTATCCAATGTCGCATAGAGCTTCTCAAAGTCAACATAATGGTCAACAATGACCAGCTTCCACATAGAACGTGAAATCAGATCTTTGACACGCTGCGACTGTCCAAGATTGACCAACAAATCAATGATCTTCTCCTTGCTAAACTCTTGACGCAACTCCCAAGTCTTCGCGAGGTAGGGATCAATGACTGCCTGAGCCTGGAGCTGTGCCAAGTAGGGAGCCACTGCCAAGACTGACTGAGGAATTGAAGACAGGTCAACTGAATCTTTGGCTTCTCCAAGAAGTTCAGCAATCTTGTTAATGGATAGTACTGTCCGATGATCAATCAGTGCAGATGCAAAATTAAGTTTTGAATGAAGAGCCGCCCAAGCCGCAGTCTCGACTGCGTTGGCATGCAAACCTGAAGAACTCGGATTCTGTTGCCCAGCTGAAGTGCAGCTTTCATCACGATGAAAGGTACCCTGATCTTTGCCATCATAGCACTTGGACATCCCAGGCTGAGAGGGTCTGAGTCTTGCTTTGGCTTTGCGGATTTCAAGGCATTGGATAACTGGGTTGAAGTAATCTTGTGCTTTGACCAAACAGAGTCCCAGATCCCTGATTCTTTGCATGAAAGCATTGAAGGAGATTTTTCCTTCAATGGTCTCGTCGACCAAAATCTGACATGCCTCGGCACGTTTTCTTGTGGCTTCAAGCTCAACATCGATTGCAGCTGCATTTTGAATGGTGCTAGCAGATTTGCTCGATTGAGTAACAGAGTTTTGAATATCAAAGACAACTCTGTTGATTCCAGACATAGATAGATAGAATATGATGGCAAGTGAGCAAGCAGAAATAAAGCAAAAAAAATAGTATAGGGAACTGACAACTAATAATGAAGATGAATGACATGAGCCTATGTGATGCCCCAAGTCGCAACTTACTGTACAGGTTTTCTTGAGCAACAATAGATTGGCTACTCTCAAGAAAAGCTGTAGTGAGAGATGAGAAAAGCTCATCAGGTGGCTTGAATGGTGTCTCATCTTGGTGTAGAGTAGGAAAAGCAAATAAAACAAAAATGAAGACTAGGGTGACGTTACTCTGACAACTGAGGTGGTAATGAGAAAATTGTGTGTGAAAGAGCGCAAACCTGCTCACCTGCGTTGCTCATGAGATTGAGGCGATGAAGCAAGACATAAGAGCAACACAGGCGTGTTTCAGAGCATCTGGCCCTACTGTTTTGGCTGTGGCATCTGCCTTCAACTGTGGCACTGAGCCAAGATGGCTGTCTGATCTGAAAAGAGATGAGAGCAGTGTGATCCCTCATGTGTGCAGAGGCCTCCAAAAAGGCTCCTTACCTTTGGAACCCGCCTTTACGTTGAGGGTGGTAACCACAAAAGATTCCTTGCATATTATCAGTCACACCTATAGCTTTTCAACTAAATTCCAAAGACTCATGTCAGGTTCCACTGACCTGGGGGCTCAGCAAGTCTGGGCGAGGCCTTACGAAGTGGACTCAAGGGGTTACGGACACAACAAAGGCCTACCAGGGTAGATGAGATACGCCAGGGCACGGAAGAGCACGCTGGAGTTGAGGTTTTGCTGGGTGAAGTGCGCCAGGGCAAGGGATGTGGGGTGCAAGCGGGGAGCGAGTAAGTGGACAAGGGGGTTCCGAGACAATCAGTGGAGCTGCAGATGTGCCAGCAGCTGTGTCACGGGAATGGTGCAAAGAGTGATCACGCAGACAAGGTTTTAAGGTTGAATGGTTGTGGAGCCGAGCTCTGGCGGAGCTGGGCCAATTAGGCTGAAGGCCGGGAAAACCGGGAGACTGATGAGAAGAAACAGAAGAGAACTGAGTGGACGGAGTTGGGAAAAGACAAATAGATTGAGAAAAGATAATGAAGACAAGTAGAGACAAGTACGAGACAATAGAGATAGAGACAAGTACAAGACAAATATACAATACCCGAGTGATATGAGAGAAACCAGGAAGTGTGGGCAATATCAAGACTACCGTACTAGGTGCTACGGTGGGGCTTATATACTGACTACACATTGAGTAAAGTCCTGGGGTCTTGGCCCCGGGTCTGAGGCCTACCCCTGGGGGGCTCTGGTGGCGTCCCAGGGCACATAGGAAGACAAAGAGAGGCCCACGGGTGTCAGGTGGTAGTGGCGCCGCTGCTTGGGGAGTCGCGGTGGCGTCACGCAAGGGAGAACGTGGCACGATGAGAGGATGTGGCAAGACATGATGTGGAAGCCGATGTGTTGCAATGTATGATGCATAGGCTGATGCATGGAGTGATGCATGATGCATGGCATGATGCATCAGGTGGTGCATGGCTATGCATGATGCTTCAAATAATGCCTGATGATGTCTGATGCATCGGGTGATGCATGGATTGCCATGCTGTTGCACCGGGGGTCGCCAAGGATCGTCGGTGATGTCCGGGAGAAGTGTCAGGGTCAGCCAGGGTATGACGTGATTGTCAGGGGACTTCCTTTTCCGGCCATCCCAGAGATCTCCGGGACCCCCCGGACTTCCTTTTCCGGCCATTTCCTTTTCTGACCATTCCAGAGATCTCTGGGATGCTCTCTTACAGTCGTTGGACTTCTCCAAGATGTTGTACAGTTGTTCTCACACCCCCGCCCCCATACTGATGCGCCACACCATGGCAGAGGAATCCTTAGGCTTGTTCTCTTCGGATTTCCCTCTGCTAGGTGATTAGTTATTTCCCTGTAATATGTACTGTCTCTAATACACTTCGGATTTCCCTCTGCCAGTTGTGTGACTTAACTGCAACCTCCGGAGGTTGCCCTTACAGCAGAACAAGTCTCCTAATCCCGGTCTGGTAGCCCCCTATAGCCGCCAAACACCTCTTGGCTCCTATTCGTTGCTCCCCCACCGGTTTTAAGCACTGCCTTATCTATGTCTCAGCCCACCGCTCCAGAAGCGCTCCCGGACGCTGCCGCCTCCGGCGAGAAAGCCTGGACCCACCTGCTCCACCTAGAAACGCAGGTGCAACTCACCCAAGCCTCCCTTACCCAGCACTCCGCTGAACTCACCCACCTCCGACAAACCACCGACACCATCTCCGACTCTCTCCGTACCCTCCTTGAACGCCTTGCCCCAGCGGCACCTAACCCTCCGCTGCCTACTCCGCTGGTGCAGCGCCCATGTGCTGTGCAATCCCCCATCCCGGCACGGGAGCGCTCCAACATCCCGCGCCCGGCGACCCCTGACGTCTACAACGGCGACCGCACGTCCGGGGAACACTTCCTCCAATCGTGCACCACCTATCTCCAGCTCTGTGGCGACGATTTTGTATCTGACAAGCTGAAAATTGCGTGGGTCTTGTCCTACATGAAGTTGGGACAAGCGGCCACCTACGCGCTGAGGGTTTTCAGACGCTCCGGAGGCGTCGCGAGCTTTACAGACTGGGCCGAGTTTGAACAAGAGTTCCGGGACGAGTTCTTTCCCCGGAACCCCGCCAAAAGCACCGCGCTGATCCTGAGGGATAGGGAGCAGTACGGCTAAGGGAAACGCTTGCTGGACGAGTACATCGACTCGTTCCACACATTGGTCGAGCAGGCCGAGTACCCCAACGGCCTGCAACTCTGCCTTACCTTTTGGGAAGGGCTC
The DNA here is from genome assembly GCA_003313785.1 of Termitomyces sp. MG148. Classification (NCBI taxonomy): domain Eukaryota; kingdom Fungi; phylum Basidiomycota; class Agaricomycetes; order Agaricales; family Lyophyllaceae; genus Termitomyces; species Termitomyces sp. MG148. The sequence goes on along the minus strand of QLOM01001384.1, from coordinate 2,641 downwards.
CATCTGACCCTGATGGAGCGCATCGACAACCTTGCGGAGGGTTGACCGGCTGACGACCAGGTCCTGGTATGGTACCGGGTGGCCCAGGAGCAATGGCAGCTCATGGAGCTCAAGCGCGACCTCCAGAAGCCTGCGCATCCTGCGCCTCCGACGTGACCCCCCGCAATGCTCCCCCGCAGGTTCCCAATCCCAGCACTGCCCATGGCAATGGTCGCACCCCCGACAATTCCGGTACTACCTTCAGGCACGCCAATGGATGTGGATGCCTCCCGACAGCGCGCCTCGCTCCCCCTCTCATGCCAATGCTGTGGCGCGCAGGGCCATTTTGCGCGTCACTGCTCCAGGGGTCTGGAAGTGCGCTACCTCTCCCCAGAGGAGCAAGAAGAGCTACTCCTGCAGCTCCTGGCAGCCCAGGACATTGCTGGGGTGCCCTCTCCGGATACCCCCATCCTGGAGGAGACATCAAAAGACGCCCACGTTCCGGAAGGCCAGGAGGAGCGGAGTGAGGGTTTTCAGGAGCGTGGCGGGTGACCAGTACGCCCCCGCCGCTTAGTGCTAACAGGTTTGCATGTTTGTCAGTAGAAGAAATCAATACAGTCTCTGCCTATAGCTCTCCAATCGTAAGCACTACTCCTGTCATACCCAACAGACCCCCTCAGCCCTCTCCGATGCCTGCCCGATGATGACGCCCAAAAGTCGCTAAGCACTGTAGAGTTGACAAAAGCCTAGCACTTATAAACCAATAGGTTGGGCGCACTAAGTAACAAGGTTGAGTCCTGGCAGAGTCCTAGAAACACGTAAGTAAAGTGAAAGTAAAATAAAGTTAATTGAAAGGTGCTTAGCACAACTAAGTGCTAATAGTTAGGCCGTAGGTGCCTAAGTCGAGTTTGCGTAGTGTCTTGTTTAGTCCCGTAGGTGGACTAGCGTAAAGAGTGCACCTGTAGTTGGTGCCTAGTATGCCGTATGAGAGAAAGATAAGGAAAGCAACTCTAGGTACTAAGAGTGCTTGTGAGAACGGATTACTGAGAAGTCAAAGATGGGCTGTAAACTCTGGTAATTGTCTGCCAAATGTGGTAGCTATGTACAGTTTTTATAGAAAAGGTAAGAAATCATATGTAAAATGTCGCTAAAGTGCTTTGACAGTGTAAATGAAAAATATAACCTAAAAAGTATTAATGCACCAAGGCTGTTTGCTAAGCGGTAGGATCAGTAGCTAAGCGTGAAAATGATGCCTTTAAGCTGTCTGTCACTTGTTAATTCCTTTAGCCATCGGCTAGTACTTCATTCCTCAAGTCCCTATGTTGAACTTAGAGCAAAACTGCTCCAAAACGCGCTAGAGAACGTCAGTAAGCGCTAAGAGGCGTCGGTAAGCGCTAAGAGGCATCGGTAAGCGCTAAGAGGCGTCGGTAAGCACTAAGGAGCATCGGTAAGCGCTAAGAAGCGTCGGTAAGCGCTAAGGAGCGTCGGTAAGCGCTAAGAAGCGTTGGTAAGCACTAAGAAGCGTCGGTAAGCGCTAAGAAGTGTCGGTAAGCGCTAAGAAGCGTCGGTAAGCGCTAAGAAGCGTTGGTAAGCACTAAGAAGCGTTGGTAAGCGCTAAGAAGTGTCGGTAAGCGCTAAGAAGCGTCGGTAAGCGCTAAGAAGCGTCGGTAAGCGCTAAGAAGCGTCGGTAAGCGCTAAGAAGCATCGGTAGAATGTAGCTTTCTGTGCTGAGTCTAAGTGGAGTCTCATCACCGAACGTGCCTCCCTGCCTGGGAGCGCCGCCTCCTCCGCCGCTACATAATTGCCTCCACTCTGTTGCCCAACTTGCTCTGGATGAACGTGGAAATCGAGACAACCAACACGCAACAGACCCGGAGCGTGTCGGCCCTCCTAGACTCTGGAGCCACTAGGCTCTTTGTGGACACCAGCTACGTAGAACGGCATCAGCTCACCACTCGACCCCTGCTTGCCCCGATTTTGGTATACAACGTTGACGGTACCCGCAACAAAGCGGGGTCCATCAAGTCTGTGGTGGACCTTGTTCTTTGCTACCGGTCCCATGTGGAGCGCACTACCTTTGCCATCACGAGCATCGGTAAACAGGACATGATCCTGGGATTCCCGTGACTCTGGGAGCACAACCTGGAAATCGACTGGGCTACTGGGGAGGTGAGCATGAGCCGGTGCCCCCGGCGCTGCGCGACCTGCACAGAAGAAGTGAAGAAGGAGCAGCGCACCGCTATGCGGGAACGCGCAGCTATCAGGGCGTGCCGCGTAGGTCACCTCCCCTTTGCTGATCTCGACCTGCTGGATCCCCCGCCTCTGGCGTTCCCTCATAGGGAGGCCCTCTACGAGGACGACAGGCACAGCGGGGGAAACCCTAGTCAGGAGGAGGGACGTGAAGGAGAGTTCCTACCCATGCAGGACCCGGAGCTTCCGGACGAAGCCATTGAGGTAGGAGACCGCATCTATGCCACCATGCTACGACCCCCGCCAGTGGCGGAGGAGATCCGGGCCAGCCAAACCACTTCTCAACGACTGGCCCAGGCCTTTGCAGCCAATGCCTAGCCCCGGACGTTCCAGGATGCGGTCCCCGACCATTTGCACGACTTCGAGGATGTTTTCTCTAAGGCCTCGTTTGACTCCCTCCTGGAGCGCAAGC
>QLOM01001381.1:0-18505 GCA_003313785.1 Termitomyces sp. MG148 | reverse complement strand
CTGAAACAATCAAGGGGGCTGGCGTCGCCAAGGTCGCTAAGCGTCGGTAAAGGTAAGCGTCGCTAATTGCTAGGCACCGGGGCTGAAGAAGTGGCGACCTGCTGATAGCCATCGGCAAGTCGTTAAACGCGTAATCTTATAAGGCGCTGGCTATCTTTGATCGGTGACCTGTTATCGAGCCCGAGGTCATGTGTGCGGTCCGTGCGTTAACAGTCAGGTGGGCGAGTCCCGTGGTCCAGAGGTCCCGTGCGCTAAACATCCCGTGGTCGCCTAGTCATGTGTCGTCCACGTCGCGCCTGTTTGCCTGAGTGAGCCGCCAAACTGCTATCAACAAAAGTCGCTAATTATAGCTTTGCTGCGCTGAGCTCAGCCCAGGTCTTATCAACGGCTAGAAAGATAAAGGCAGCTCTCTCTGGCTTACCATAGCATTGCCTACGGAAGTCGCCCATGGCTCACGTGGATGGAGGAGCCATCGCTCCACAAGCAATTGCTGGGCTTTGGTACGGCACGGCCAGACAATGCCTGGGAGCCGAACCTCGTCCCAGATAACCAGAATGGCGGAAAGGCCCGTAACGATCTCCCAATCATAATTGAAGGAAGCGGCGCTAGCAATGAAGACGTCGAGGAGAGAGTCCGCCATGCGCGCAAAGGCCCGTGCATAGACAGTGGTCACCTGCAGAATCGAGGACTCCAGAGAAGACATGAAGTGGCCAAAGACTTCAAAGGGCCCTCCTTTATAAGGAAGCGGGAAGGACGGCGACCTGTGCACATGAAGTCAGGGGTGCCAAAGAAGCAAAGGGGGGCGGGCGCCTGAAGCGTAGGTGTCAGCTGTCAACCTGCCTGATGGAGCGTGCGACTATCAGGCTCCTTATAGGGAAAGAAGTACAGATTGGCAAGAACCCCACACAAAAGAAGGCAACAAAGAAGAAAAAGTGATATATTGGAAAACAAGAAAAACTTGAAGCTCCTATTAATTGGGCGAAACGGGGAGAGGGACCATAACGACACAAAAAGACAGGCCACAATGGAAGGAGTAGGGGACAAAAACTTATAACACAGAAGGAGAGGCAGCGGAGATGAGAAGATGGTGGCCCTTCAAAAGAAGGCCACAAGAAGCAGAAATCGTGAAGCATCGCCAAAACATGGGCTCGCTCGGAACGGGCTGGAAGGGTCAACAACATATGTGGCAACGGGTCCCAAGAAAAGAAATTGTTCGGGCTATAGAAAACAGACGATTCAACTATCTACGGGGGGGGTCTGGGACTACTAATTTTCGGCCAAGGCCTGGTCACACTCCTGCAGGTAACGTGCTAAAACGTCAAGACATTCCGAAGTGGTATCCGCATCGTGACGGGTCAGCGCTAAGTGACTAAAAATGGCTGCCAGCTCCGCCCGAGTCCGGTGGAAGAGATGGCGGGCCTGCTCCGCAAGCACGGCTAACTGTTCACGCTCCCGGGGAATGGGGAAGGTTAGGTCAGCCGGGAGCCACTGGGGGTCGGAGGCATGAAGCACTGAGGAAGGACGGAGCTGGGAAAACAGATTAACTACGGAAGTCGCAAAGCAGACACCAAAGGACCTACCAAAGGCAGCCTGGAGCCGACGACATGGGGGCGGGTGGAAGAAGATGGAGCGGACAGACGTCAAGCTGGAAGGACAGGGCCATTGGCAGTACGGAAGGGGGGCGGAATAACCTGGGCGGGACCAGCAATGGACGAAACACTAACCACTTGAGAAGTCACCATGCGAGGCCAGACTTCATTTTGGTGAAGGGACCAACAATCCACTAGCAAATCCCAGGCAACACAGGAATGGGCCCATGACGCTCCCCCGCGTTGGTACACTTCCCACTGCTCCAGGAGCAATGCTAACCCTTCGACAACGGCACGATCGTTGTCTGGCAAAGAGGAAGCGGCTACTGCCAAATCCAGCATGTGATCAGCAAGGCAGGAGAAGTCGACAGGAGAAGGGAGGTCGAGAGAAGGCATATGGGAGGAGGGAGGACAGCGGCCTTTTGCGCCACAAACAAGAGCTTACTTAAGGGGGGCAATCTATCAAAGAAGGGCCATCAGGCAGGTGACCTGGTATAGGACCACAAGAAAAAATGGAAGCCTGATCGAAGAAGGAACTCAACCGACGTAACAAAGGAGCCCGGTGGGAGAAACCGCGAAGACTGGGGACAGTCCAGATCTCAGTTTGGGGGAGAATGATAGGGACAGCCCAGCACTGAGGGTGGAAAGAGCAAAAGTATCCCAAATGGGGACGCCGCCCTTTGGCGGGACCGACAGGACCCAAAGACGGGATAGGTTGGGAACAAACCAAAAAATGGTATGGAACAAACCCGGCGGTACCCACCATGGAACCCCAGAAAGGAACAGAGAAATAGAATGATGGAAGAATAGGGGACGGAAAGCGGATAGCGGAGAAGGAAAGCAGGATCTGCTAAGAGACAACAGAGGAACCTTAGTCGGACAGGATACTATAAAAACTGTACAATATGTTCGGAATAAAGCATCTCTTTCACCTCGAAACATAGTCCAGAGTTCACAATACAGAGTTCAAAAGACATTCCAAACTTGTCCATTGCGTCCTGCGTATCCGACAGCGTTTCCGTCACCGTTTCCGACAGCGTCCTCTCTCTTACCGTGCTTCTACCGATCCGTCGTCTACCGCAAAAACATAACATACCAATAAACCACCAGAAGTTTCTGCCGAAAAGCTTCCGTCCTACTGACAGCTACTTCTGTCGTGTGCTCAGACGGTCAACTAGGAACAATCAGGTGGTTATCCTTGAAAAGATTCTTTGCTAACTATCAGTCACCACTATAGCACGCTAATAATAACAGACTTGCAATAAGTCTACATTCTGCTTATAGGAAGTTTGTGACGCTATCACCGTTTTCTTTTCTCTCTCTATTTTGGCTTTCCATTTCCCAGTCTTCAACTTAATTGGCTCTGCATGGCTCTGCCTCTCTACTGCTTGGTTCCGTGTCCATCTAACCTTAAAACTCTAACCATGCGAACCTTCTTTGTGTCTCCCATGCCATGAAAGAACTGCTGGCACTTCTGTCTGTTTACCAATCGCCCTGGACCTCTCTCATCTAGTCTATTTTGCTTTGGCGCTCGCTTCCTGCTTGTGCCTCATACTGTGCATCTTGTCACACTCCGCCCAGCTTTTCCCTGACTCCAGCACACCTCCCGTAATCCAACGCACGCCCCTGGCTCTTGACAGGCCCCGCTTGTGTCCGTATCTATTTGAGTCTGCTTCTTAAGGCCTTGCCCAGACTTGCTGAGCCCCTGAGTCAGCAAAACCTGACAATCACAGTGCGCTGCTCCTTCTTCACTTCATCTGCACAGGTGGCGCAGCGCCAGGGGCACCAACTCATGCTGATTTCCCCTGAGGTCTAGTCAATCTCCAGATTGTGCTCCTGGAGCTAGGGAAATCCAAGGATCATCTCCTGCTTGCCAATGCTCGTAACTGCAAAGGTGGTGTGCTCTGCGTGGAATTTGTAGCGCAGGATGAGGTCCACCACAGACTTGATGGATCCTGCTTTGTTACAAGTGCCGTCGACGTTGTACACTGGGATGGGGGACAGGGGTTGAGTTGTGAGCTAGTGCCGCTCCACATAGCTAGCATCCACAAAGAGTCCAGTTGCTTCGGAGTCCAGGAGGGCAACTATACTCTGGGTTTGCTGCGTCTTGGTGGTTTCAATCTCCACGTTCATCTGGAGCAAGTTTGGCAATGGGGTGGATGCTATGATGTAGCAGCGGAGGAGGCGGCGTTTCCAGGCAGGAGTATGTGTCTGGGAAGAGGTCAAGGAGGGCTTGGGAGAGTCTTTGAGTATGTCAGGGGTAGTGCTTACGGTTGGGGGGGCTGAGTCATTGATAGAAGTTGTATTGATTTCTTCTACCAACAGACATGCAAACCTGTTAAGGTGATGGGGGCGTACTTTTCACCCATCACGTCCCTAAAAACCCTCCTGTGACTCCTCCAACTCTCCAGTAATGAGAGGGGCCTTGTGCATGCTCTGCAGGGCAAGGGTGTCCAAAGAGGGGATCCTGGCTATGTCATGGGCTGCCAAGAGTTGCAGGAGCAGCTTCTCCTGCTTCTCCAGAGACAGATACCAGACCTCAAGGCCCCAGGGGCAATGGCAGGCAAAGTAGCCTGGTGTGCTGCAGCGTTGGCATGAGAACAGAGGAGGCACATGCTGCTGGAAAGTATCCACATCCATGGAAATGCCCAGAGGCAGTACTGGAGGTGTCAATGGCACTGCCGACAACACCACCAGAGGCAGAGCGGTCAGTTGACGGAGGAGCAGAGCGGGGAAGCGCAAGGAGGAAGTGGGAGTCATGGCCTTGTGGAGCTCTTGTTTGAGCTCCATGAGCTGCCACTGCTCCCAAGCTATCTGGTACCATGACAGGACCTGATTGTCTGCTGGGCATCCCTCCGCAAGGTTGTCAATGTGCTCCATCAGGATTGGATGGAGCCCTTCTCAAAAGGTGAGGCACAGCTGCAGGCCGTTGAGGTACTTGGCTTGCTCTACTAATGCATGGAACAAGTCAATGTACTTGTCCAGGGATTGCTTCTTTTGGCCATACTGATCCCTGTCCCACAGGACCAATGTGGTGGTTTTGGCCGGGTTCCAAAGAAAGAATTCATCTTGGAACTCCTGTTCGAACTCAGCCTAGTCCACAAAACTTCCAACACTGCCGGGGCATTGGAAAATCCTCATTGCGTAGGTGGCCACCTGTCCCAACTTTATATAGAACAGGACCCACGTGATCTTCAGCTTGTCAGAAACAAAGTCGTTGCTGCAAAGTTGGATGTAGGTGATGCAAGATTGGAGGAAACATTCCTCAGAGACGCGGTCACCATTGTACACGTCGAGGATTGCTGAGCACAGGATATTGGAACACTTCTATGCCCAGAAGAGGGGATTGTGCGGTGCAAGAGCACTGCACTGGCAGGGTAGGCAGCAGAGGATTGGCTGCCGCCAGAGTGAGGCGTTCTAGGAGCGTGCGCAGGAAGTTGGAAATGGTTTTGGTGGTTTGGCGGAGGTGGGAGAGTTTGGTGGTGTACTGGATGAGGGAAGCTTGTGTGAGTTGCACCTGTGTTTTTAGATGGAGTAAGCGGGTCCAGGCTTCCTTGCCGGAGGCCGTGGTGTCTGAGAGAGCTTCTGAAGCGGCCAGCTGAGACATAGAGAACGTCAGTGCTTAAGCCCAGTGAAGAAGCAACAGATAAGAGCCAGAAAAAATTTGGCGGCTATAGGGGGCTTTCAGACTAGGATTAGGAGACTTGTTCTGCTGTAAGGGTGACCTCCAGAGGTTGCGGCTAAGTCACACAACTGGCAGAGGGAAATCTGAAGTTTACTAGAGACAGTACAATACAACAGAAAATACAACTAATCACCTGGCAGAGAGAAATCTGAAGAGAACAAGTCTAGGGATCCCTCTGCCACGGTGCGGCGCATCAGCATGGGTAGTGGAAGTATGGGAATGACTGTACAGTACTTCCCAGAAGGCATGGAAGCGTTCTTGTAAGGGTGACCTCTGGAGGCTATGGCTCAGTCACACAGCTGGCAGAGGGAAATCCAAAATATATATTGATACGGCGGCCCGCCATGATGGAAAGACATAAGAAATATATTATGTTTAACTAGGTACAAAGAAAAACATTAAAAACATGCATAAAACTGCTGAAACCTGTAAGCAAGCATGTTCCACAGCTGAAACTTGTACGCTGTACGTACCATAGTATTTTGCGCTTCCTGACAATCCTAAAACTGGTCCAAACGTCTAAATCGGAGCACAGACAGTCGAAATATAGGCCTATCTTTGAAAGTCAACGATTTGTTGATGAGAAATGATAGCCGAGGGCTTCCATCAATCAATCAGTGATAAAACGGAGTTAGATATTGATAGGAATGATAACCAAGGAGTGGCTGTGCTGGTTTAATCACAGAATGATCTGGAGATGAAAATAGCTTGCGGCACTCAGTGGCCATCATTTGATGATATCATGGAGTGATCCAGTCAGATCATCAGATTGATTTGATAAGATTAGTCGGATCTTGGATCAGGATTAGATTAGGCTAAAGATAGTCTATCTAATCTTGGATCACAATCTGCAATCAGTGCATCAATTCCATCAAACCTTTGTGACTTTCCTTTCCAGAGCCCTACAGCACTCAATTATAGTGCTATCCCGCCCCCCTGGGTACCTCCGGACTCCCCGGAACCACGCAAATACAATGGAAAGACCCTTAGCAGGTCCCAAATGACGGAAACGTGGAAACCGGAGGCCGGAAATAGCCTGAAACCAGCTGCTGAAGCAAAAACTTTCAATTCAGTAAATTTTACTGAATTGGCACCAGATGGCTCAAACTTTAGCCTATACCCAGACCAATAGGAAGCCACTAACATGCAAAATCACGCATGGTCCATGCGCATTTGAAGGGATATAAATAGGAGAAGAAAAGGAGGACTCAGCCAAGGAAATACCTGTGCAGCTTGGGGTCCCCAGGGAGTGGACTACTTAGGCTAATCAGTAAAGTACTTCAGACCATCTTTAATAAAGCTTATTGCCTACATTTGTGTGAACTAAGTTTGCTCAAATTAAAGCTTGAACTTTGTTAATCTAGTGAATAAACCATTTGTGTGGCTCGGGGTCCTCAGGGAGTGTGACTACTTAGGCCTATCATTTAGTTGACTTTACTAGGGTCGCTTTTTGGTATTTTTTTAGAGACCATTTATATTGTGAACTACTTCGGTTCATTATAATAATAAACTAAAACTACAAAAACCATTACAACTTTATTACAAGTGTTAGTTTCTGTGTCATAGCCCCACAAAACTCACAAAAGTAAAGTTTAGTTGTCTACACTGATTAGAGTCTCTCTGATTAGTTCAACAAACCCTACATTTTGCATCAATATAGGCAATACAACTATAATTACTCACCTGGCAGAAGAAAATCCAAAGAAAACAAGTCTAGGAATTCCCTATGCCAGGCATGACGCTTCCAAGGCTCCAGAAGCATGGGAAGTAACTGTATAGCATGACAAAAGCCACAATAAGATTTATAATCCAAAAAAGGAAAATCTCCGAAAATAATCAAAAACTTGGAAATTGCCATTGCCAGAGGTCATGCACATGTTTCATGTGACTTGCTTAGTAATTTGGAGGCTAGCCTTGAGATGACTAAGCCTCTGGATGCTTACTAAGCCTCTGAAAGCGTTGGCTACACTTGTTTGAATGATAACTAAAGAACCAGAGCACCTCAAGGGCTGAGAATAGTACTAATAAATAGTGTTGAAAGAATAGAAGCAGTAAAGTAAAAGAGTGACAGCAGAAATAAGGAAATAAATAGAGGAAAAATGAAGGAATAAGGAGTGAAAGAAGGAAGAAATGAGGAGTCTTCTAACAGTTCTGGAGATCTTCGGGAACCAAAAAAGGAAGTTCCAGAAATGGAAGTCCCCTAACAGAATCCACTCCACCTGAGACCCCCTTCTCCAGCATCAAGTCAATCACCCCACCCATCCTCACTCCCTCTCCCTCCCCCTTACTCCTTATTCCTTCCCACTCCAGTCAGTCCTCCTCAGCCTCCTTGCAAACTCGTTGCATGGACTCCACCCCTCTCCTCCCTCCCAGTAACTTGTACACTTGCCCCAATACCCACTCTGTCTTGCCCAAAACCCACTGCACTGCCCACAGAGTGCAAAACAAGTAGCACAAGTGCTGGCACTGACAGGCTCCACAAGTGGCTCTCTCCTGCTAAGATCTATGGTTGATCAGCTGCTACTAGACATACTGTGAGCTACAAAGTATCAATGAGTGCTCTGGATTTCAAGTCATGTCTACTATTTTATTTCTTTTTCTTTTCTTGTTTTTTTTTAGTGGTATCACTAGAAAAGGGTCACAATCATTAACCTCTACCATCCTAGGATGTGTGGGTTTTCTCACTCTTGCAAACTCTTTGGTATTTGAGACATGGAGCCACTTCCACAGGAAATGCTGTTTATGCACTTGACCTGATACCAACTAAAACCTTGGCTGCTCTTCCTCTGCCTAGGAACACATTTTGTAGGCAAAACTGAATCGCTGTCGCGATTCTTGTGTATATATTTTATGTTGTAGAGATGGCTGAAACGCCAATGGCTATATGAGGCTGATAGGTGTGAGGAGGGGATGGTGGTGGTGAATAGAGATGAGGCATGAAGCCAGAGAAGAGAATAGAATGAAAAGAAGAAAAAGCTGAAAGAGGTGGACAGGCAGAAAAATAAGAAGATTGAGTGATTATGGCGTAACATGACAGTGCAGTATTGCAAGTTGGAGCGTGGCATGAACCAAAGGATTGTTGCAAATGTAAGTTTTCCAGGCTGATGATGACCATCTGCCAATGGCCATGATTACATCTTTGGAAAGGCCTAGGCTTGTGTAGTAAGTGGCACCTCCTGCTCATGCTGAGTGGCCGCCATAGGATCGGTCGATAATGGAGAATAGTTTCCGTTCGAACCAAGCACGTGTTGGTGGAGAACCGTCTGCTGTGAGGAAAAGAGCGCAACAAACGCTGTGAATACAATTGCGTCTCTCCACATATTCCTTCAATAACACTATTGGATTGGCAATGTCCTGATGAGTGAATAAAATGTCTGTGCCTCAGAAAAAGGGATCAGATTTATGATATGGTAAATGATAACCTGCGTAGCCATGTGTGAAGTGTAACAAATACCTTTTGATAACCTTTCTCCAGTCAGTGGAGGTTTTTGAACGTTGCATGAGTTCCCTAGTACGATGGCAGGCATAAAAGTTGCACAACATCAATGTGGCAAACAAGAGATCGTTATAATCGTCTGTTTCTTGAGCTTGAGAGACAAACTGGGATAGATGGGATAGGCGTAATGGTAATTTATGATGGACGGGGTCAGCCCTGATTTTCTTTGAACCCCAAATTGCTGCTTGAATGAGGAGATGAGAGCGGTTTTTGTCGAAATGTGGATAGAGATCTTGCAGGAAATGACGTGCACCAGTCAGGTATTTTGGACCCGACGCAATAAACTTTGACGAGAACGCAATGTAGCGGGAGAGTGTCTCAGGAGTCGGATCAAGTAATAACTTATGTGATTGACAGAAAGATATATAATCGTGTGCACCTGTTGCATAGCATGCCGTTGTTGAGCTTTTGATTGCTTGCGATTGAACAAATCGAGTCCAGTCATTCAACGCGGTCATTGACATTGTTGGACAGGTCATTGACGATGACCTGCCCAACGCATCTAAAAGCAATCTCTCCATCGCGTCGGCAACAGCTCCCAAGGAGGGTCAAACAGGCGGACGCGGTCTGCAGAAAACTTTCTGTGGTATTCATCAAATAATAAACGTGAAAGGAGATCAGCTCTGATATTCTCCTTGCCAGCAATGTGGCAAACACGTAGATTGATGCCAGATTGGAGGATAATTCCTGACACTGCACGCACAACTGAATTGTGCAGTGATTCAGCAGCTCCAAGAGAATTAAACACGGTGACGGAATCAAGACTGTCAGTGAAAATCAGGAGGCGATGTGGTGGATGAGTTAAAGATGCAATGTAATGAATTGATGACAAGATTGCCACTAGCTCTAGGAAGAATATATCAATCTTTGGGGATGAGTCAGATGCATGCAATTGATATGTGAATCTATTTCCTGCAAAGACAAACGCAAGGCCTAGCTTTGAGCTAGCATCGGTCCACACAATCATATCTGCAGCATCATTGTCCCAGTGAGTTGACTCCAGAAAATGAACACCGATCGATTTTGGAATGATGTCAACAAGCCAATCCATGTCATCTGTGACGTCACAATTGAGAAAGATACCCGCATAGGGTGTGGTCTTGCTTGCCATCTTTCGATACATTTCAGTAAGAGCTGGGCGACCCCACGGCAGGACGTTCAACAACCAGTTGATGTGACCAGCTAGACGTTGCCAAGACCGGAGTGGAGGACGACATGAGGGTGTATCCAGAAAAGCACGGATGTTCATGATAATCTCCTGAACAGACTCGTCCATGAGTGTTATAATGCCTCAATTAACATCAATCCAAAATCCTATAATCTTCAGAAGTTCTCCAAATTCTTGTTTTCTGTCCTCCCAAGAGCAACCGATTTTGTCCCAAAAGACAAGGAGCTGAGTCTGACGTCTAGGCTGAGCTTGTCCTTTGTAAACCACCAAGTCTGAAGTGTGATCCCATGAGAAGAAATCGTCCATGAAGACGTGAAGATCTGTGATATCCAGTTTTCTTACGCCAATCCAACACATGAGCGCAGATACTGCACACCAGCAGCGAGGTGATGCGTAGTTGCCAAAAACAAGGCAATGCACCACATACCAGACGCCGTCAATGTTGACAAACTGGCAAAGCTGCCAAACTGGGTGTGCTAGTAGGTTCAGGAAGGCGCTTGCAACGTCGGATTTCCAGGATACCAGGGTTTCCTTGAGAAATGACTGCTTCGCATTATGTAAGGCTTGACCGAACATCCTCATGTCATCGTATTTGACCTTTGCATCATGTTGAGGAATGCCATTGTTTAGACCAGACGCTGAGTAGTCAGTGACCACTCTGGCCTTTCCTTTCTGCCAGACAACAAATAGAGGTGAGGATCTCATACCTGGGAGGAGGTTGTCCAGGTTGTCAGCTCTTGACCATCGTCCTGCTTGAAGCTCCTTGTCTCGAAACGCATTGATCACAGCTAAATCGGATTCATCTAAAGAATAATTTGGTAGAGTTTCATCATCACCCTTGAACCAGTCACCCTCATCAAACGGCCAAAAACCCTCATGCAGACCTCTCATAACTGACTTAACAAAAGGTTGGTTGGGGTGATCCCAAAGCATATGTTCAAACTTATTGACATCAAATGGAGTTTCGACGCATAATGATTTTCCGACCTTAGCCAGAGCCGACGCAATCTTGGGGTCATCCAGAAGATGTTGTGGGGAAGAGGAAAGAGGTGGTGCAGTTTCTGTGTCCAGGGCAGCTGGTGAAGTTGTGGGAGAGCTATTTTGGTTCCAAACAAAACCTCTACGATAGCACAATTCTTTCGTAGAGCCTTCAACACAAGACAAAGGTCGCTTTCTGCCTTGTGGAAGGATTGAACGTGGGCCTTGAGAGATAGCGTTTGAAGATTTAAGCATCGAGGCCAAGATTTGTGCAATATTGCTGTCCTCTGAGCTTAAGTTTGGAGTGGCATTCTTCAACGTCACGTGCTCTGTGTCCGCCCCTGCACTCACTACAGATGTGATGCCTACGATTGCCGGGGCATGGATCCGAATTACAGAATCCAAGATTCCAGTTCTAGCAGATAGTAGCTGTTCTCTTGCGTGATTGAGAAGATGAGCCCATGCTACGTTTTGTCCCAGTTTGGGGAGAAGAAACCGAAAGTACTTGGGCCAAGAAAGGAATGTGTAGTTCGTTCTGATTGTCCATCCTAAAAGGATTGCGAGCATAGCGATCGTGAGTGTCACGGTCAAACTGGATGGCAATCGACACGCCGTTTGGGATGGTGTGTTGAGATCCAATTCAAGATAACACCGTGAGCATAGACCACGGGAGCGCACAGACCAACGGAATACAAAGGAGACTCAGGATCACGCTTTGACTTGGCCTCTTTGTCCTCGAAACAATGGACAGAAATATATTTATATAGCACGAAACAATACGGAAACCCTCAGTCAATTATCCACAGACTGAGGGTGAGTTAGAAACACTTACTATACAACAGAAACAATACTTACAATACATATAGACTTACCATATCTGTGTCGTATAGGTAGGAACTGAATGCAGTCAATTATCCACAGACTGAGGACTTACCATATCTGTGTCGTATAGGCTTGATCTTCTAACAGGTTATGGGCTATTGCTGCTTTGACTTCTGAAGATGAACCTATACCTGAATTGTTGCGAGCTACGATTGCTCACATTGTCTTTGCCAGATCGAGTATCCAATTATATCTGCCCCCGATTGACGTGGATAACGCGTATCTGGGAAATCTATTGTTCTCTCTACTGCTGTTTCACAACTTGCTACAATGTCTACGACAAGTGAAAGCCCCGCATCAACACCCGCACCATTGACTGCTACCCGCATAGCAGAGATGAAGCTGGTGGATAACGGTGCTAATCCTACTGTTGTACCTGTCAGAAAGATAACGTTGTCCTGGACAGGTCACATCCTGGATAAAGACAACGGCAAATATACTGACTGGGCATACGCGATGAAACTGAAACTCACCATGGTCCAGCTTTGGGATTACATGTTCGATCCACCTCCTCGCCCTCATGAAACATACGAGCCTTGCGCCGGCCACGCATGGGCCTCAAATAGACAACTAGCATGCTCATTCCTGAAACGCGCACTATCTGCTTCAGAACAAAAACTCTGCACTGAGGAGGAGGACCCCGTCGCCCTTTGGTCATACCTGAAGGAGCACCACGGTGGCGCTGTACCTGTCAAGCAGGTTTGCCTCCTACAGGAAGCCCTCACCACAAAGTGCTCATTGTCTGAACTGCTCACCAAGACAGTCGACGCAATCTTTGAGAAAATCGACCGCGCATTTGATGCTGGAGACGTGACAAAGGACCTGCTGAAATCCATTGCTGTCTTATCCGCTCTCTCAGACAAATCCTTCTCTCACCTCCGGTCGATCATCTCCTGTGACTTAGGACAAGCTGGAGGTACGATTAAGTATGGACCGGCCAAGATTCGACAATTCCTAGAAGGGGAGCAGACATTGCTGGAGGCAGACAGATTGACGATGGCACCTCGAGATTCTGAACCAACTGCGTTCATTGCCAAACCGTTCCAAGGCAGTAACATCACCTGCTCAGCATGCAAAGCTCGGAAGCGCCCTGTACACGTCTACACTGACCATACCGCTCCATGGTGCATCCTTGAAGGTGGAGGCATGGCAGGAAAGACTGCAAAAGAATTGAAACGGGCACGTCTGGCGTACTATGAGAATGTAAAGAAAGACAAGGGTAGGAAGACCTCAAAGATCACGTTCACGCCGGCAGGTGGCAGCGCCTTTACTCTTGAAGGTGACCCTGAGACTATTGCAGCTTACCTTGCCACAAAAGGAACGACGACTAGTCCCCCGGCAACGCAAGAATTTGCTGGGCTGGCATCGGACAATATCCCCTCTACAGCCACGCTGGCGGCCATTGAGAACCTTGAAATCGACGCATGGATTGTGCTTGAGGAGGAGGAGACTGATGTTGAGGGCAATCGCGACCCATGTCCTGAGCTCACTCTTTCCTGCAAGACCCATCCAGACCCATTCTTCCTGGACTCGGGCGCTACCGTCCATATTTCCCCAGATGCCTCTGACTTCATCACTCTCAATCCTATCCATGATAAACCAATTTGAGGAGTGGGTGGCTCCTACATTGTAGCCACAGGAGTAGGAACAATTCGACTCCACATTGACAAACGTACACACATAGAGTTGGAAAATGTTCTCCATGTACCAAAGTCAATGGTACGCCTCCTGTCAGTAAGCAAGCTAGCCCAACAAGTCGGAATTGCGACCAGGTTTGACAACACTAAAGCCATACTGAGTAATAAGACCAATGGCAAAATTATAGCCACAGGCACACTCATACCAAAACGTGGTCTATATGCACTAGACCTCCTCAATCCTCAGGCGCTAGCTGTCCACGCTGTTCCCAACATCAGAACCTGGCATCTGAGACTTGGACATGTGAACTACCAATCCATCATGCAAATGGCATGTGCGGGTATGATCAAAGGTATGCCCTCATCCTTTCCTTCCAAACCTCCCAAGTGTAACCATTGCATTCTTGGAAAGCAATCTAAGACGCCGGTACCGAAGGAGAGGGAGGAAGGGATGGGGCACAGAGCAACAAGGAGGTAGGAAACCAAATTACTCCTATATTCGAGAAATTGGGTGTCGTGTTTTTGTATTGATCTTAAACAGGCATAATCCTAAAATATTCGAACGATCCATCGAATGCGTACTCATCGGCTATGATTCCAACTCAAAAGCATACCGTTGTTATGATTGCTCAGCAAAGAAAGTGTACAGCTCTTACCATGTCCATTTTATAGAGAGTTACAATGATGAACCGACTGCACTGACTCCTATACCCAACCTAAATCAACAAACACATTCTGACAGCCATTCCCCTGAAACTCAAGCCATGAACTCTATAGCAATGAATGCCTCAAGAAGCCCAGCTGAGCGCATCAATGACAATGAAGATAGTCCTCTAAACATACCTGGGGTCCTCAGCCAAGCCCCACCAACAACCCAACAAACAGACGAACCAACCAACAATGAACATGTCCCAGTGCCCCAGATCCGACGATCGACCCGGATGGTAATTCCAACTGCCAAAGTAAGTGGTGACAACAGAGCAGAAACACGTACCGAGAGGGCCGTCAGAGAGTCAAAGGAAGCAGCTGAATGTGTAAAGGCAACCAGGGCTGAACGCTGGGGGGAAACTGAAAATGGTGATGTAATGGAGGACCAACCCCACGATCTTGATCGCGTCTTGACAGCACTGAACACGATTGAGGACCAACAGTACCTGGACCCTGAATCTGATTTTGAAACCCTGAGAACTTGGGAGGAAGCCAAGAACTCACCAGATGGACTCAGGTGGGAACAGTCATATCGTGAAGAGCTGACATTGCTAAAAGAGATGGGAGTATGGAAGCTTATCCCATGTGAAGAAGTTCCTCAAGGGCATCGAGTACTCAAAGGGCATCCCATCTTCACAATCAAACATGATGAAAATGGCAAAATAACAAGGTTCAAAACATGGCATGTTGTACAAGGCTTTAACCAAATATATGGTAGGGACTATACGCAGACTACCTCACCTACAGCACACGCGGAATCTTGGCGGATTTTGTTACACTTGGCAGCATCACTTGGCTGGGATGCAAATCAGATCGACGTGAAGACTGCTTTTCTGAATGGCGTCTTACCTGAGGAGGAGACAGTGTACATGGAACAACCAAGGGGATTTGAGGAGCCAGGGAAGGAGAACTGGGTGTGTCGGCTGGTAAAAGGGTTATACGGCATGAAACAAGCAGGCAGGGTCTGGAACAAGACCTTAGACGGTGATAAGACCTGGGCTGGGCTCAGCGCAACAAAGCTATAATTAGCAACTTTTGTTGATAGCAGTTTGGCGGCTCACTCAGGCAAACAGGCGCGACGCGAACTACACATGACTAGGCGACCACGGGATGTTTAGCGCACGGAACTTCCAGACCATGGGACTCGCTCACCTAACTGTTAACGCACAAACCACACACATGACTTCGGGCTCGATAACAGGTCACCGATCAAAGATAGCCAGCGCCTTATAAGATTACGCGTTTAATGACTTGCCGACGGCTATCAGCAGGTCGCCACTTCTTCAGCCCCGGTGCCTAGCGGTTAGCGACGCTTAACTTTACCGACGCTTAGCGACTTTGGCGACGCCAGCCCCCTTGATTGTTTCAGACCCCAGGATAGTCACCGTTTATTTGACTGCTTTCAGTGCTCACTTGGTGACTTAGCGCTTGCCGACTGATAGATGCCACGGGTTAGCTATTTCACATTCTATTCTTCTTGTCATAATCCATTCCCCATTTTGTTACTTAGCAACTTATAGTTTAATTAACACGGCGACTTAGCGCCTATAAATACTGTACATATTTTGTCTTAGGAGCATCGAATTCCATCCCCACAGTTCAGATCTCAACTTGCGCGCACTAAGTTCCTCAAAGTCGCCAAGGAACTTACTATTTCTACCAACTATGCTAAGCTTGCCGCTTCTTTGCCAGTCTTGCCGACTGTCTAGGTGCTATACGAGCACACTTCGACTACGTTACGTCGCCAAGTCCTTGCCGACTATTGGCATCCTAGCGCCTCGCAGGCGACATGGCTTAGATCGCTAAGCACCTTTCTTCCAATCACTAAATTTTCCTTAACAAACTAAGTCTCTGGGACCCTGCCCGGACTCCCTCTCAACTAGCGACCGCCCAACGCATTACCTTCCACAGTAGCTAGGTACCGTTTACCCTTGACAGTACTTAGCGACTTTTGGGCGTCATCAACGGGCACATGAAGAAGTGGGGATTTACCAGATTGGACTGTGAAGCGTGCATATACTATAGGAGAAACAAAGTTGGTGTAGTGATCGTGGGAGTACATGTGGATGATTTTCTGGCCATAGCCAGCACAAGAGCTGCAAACGAGGAGTTCAAGAAGGAGATGGCAGAGGCATGGACAATAGCAGATCTGGGAACACCGAAGCACATCTTGGGGATTGCTGTGACCTGGAACCGAGATACACATCAGGTACATTTATCACAGACAACACTGATTGATAGAATGGTCCAGCAATTTGGACAATCAGATGCCAGTCCTATATCCACGCCTATGGATCCTGGGACCAAACTACGCCGCACAGATTTAACCACGTTTTCTTCTGAAGAGCGAGAGAAGATCGCACGTATCCCTTACCGTCGCCTAGTCAGAGGCCTGTTGTGGCTTGCAGTCTCCACACAGCCGGACATCCAATACGCTGTTCAACAGCTTTTCCAATATCTTGACTGCTACACTCAGACTCACTGGAACACTGCCATCAGGACCCTCCGTTACTTGAAAGGCACACGCACATTGAGACTATCTCTTGGAGGGAAGCAACCAGTAACGTTGCTAGGTTTCACTGACTCAGATTGGGCGAATTGTCTGGACACTAGGCAGAGCGTCGGAGGGTATGCGTGGACTCTAGGTTCAGGCATTATCTCGTGGTCCACACAAAAACAATGGACCGTTGCAGCATCTTCCTGCGAGGCGGAGTATATGGCCGCTTTTGAAGCCACCCAGGAATGCATTTGGTTACGGACTTTGATGACAGCAATCGGATACACCCCACCAGGACCGACAACCTTACTATGTGATAATAACTCGGCCATAAATCTATCTGAAGATCCAATGCTGCATCAACGCGTCAAACACGTCGACATCAAATATCATTTCTTATGCAAACGCGTCACATCAAAAGAGATCACCATTCGGTACATCAATACTAAAGATAATGCAGCTGATATATTCACCAAAGCGTTACCTGCTCCTCAATTCTCAAAGCTACGAGCACTCCTTGGAATGACGGATTCCATGCGAGGAGGAGTATGATGAACGACAATGCTCATGGTGAGGAGGAGTGTTGAGATCCGATTCGAGATAACACCGTGAGCATAGACCATGGGAGCGCACAGACCAACGGAATACAAAGGATACTCAGGATCACGCTTTGACTTGGCCTCTTTGTCCTCGAAACAATGGACAGAAATATATTTATATAGCTCGAAACGATACGGGAACCCTCAGTCAATTATCCACAGACTGAAGGTGAGTTAGAAACACTTACTATACGACAGAAACAATACTTACAATACATATAGACTTACCATATCTGTGTCGTATAGGTAGGAACTGAATGCAGTCAATTATCCACAGACTGAGGACTTACCATATCTGTGTCGTATAGGCTTGATCTTCTAACATCTTCTAACATGGTGCGGCAAAACTCCACAATCTTTGCCCTGTAGAGAAGCAGTTCATCCTCACGGTGCGGGTAGAAAAGAATAACAGCAGCCACCCAAGCATCAAAGACCCACGTCCAGTCAGACTCAGTTTGAACCAGACATCTAGCAGTAGCAACATCCTTCTTGACCAACAAAAATCCAGCACCAAAATCTTTTGCTTCGTCATGCTGGTCATAACCCCTATCCAGGGACGCGTAAAGTTTTTCAAAGTCGACGTAATGATCAAGAATAATGAGTTTCCACATCACACGCAAAATCGGATCCTTGAGACGTTGAGTCTGCCCGAGGATAATAAGTGGGTCGAGGGCCAATTCCTTAGCACACTCTTGACGTAGACGCCAGGTCTCTGCAATGTATGGATCCACGGAAACTTTGTTTTGGAGACGTGCAAGATGAGGTGCCGCAGCAAGTACTGATGGAGGAATTCCAGATACATGAGAGGAGATTTTTGGTTGACCAAGGATGTCAGCGATTTGATCAAGCGAAATTGAAGGTTGACGTTCAACAGGGTCTTTAATTTAGCCCAAAACTTCGTCCATCACGCAGCTTCAACTGCTCGTAAATGATCCTGCTGAATCCTCTCAGTCTCAGAAATAGTGGTGCCGCGATGGTGCCTGGGAACAGATCCCTCCCCATCCAATCTTTCAGGGGTTGGATCATGTGGGGTAATTTCACGCTGTTTGCCTTTCTCTCCGCGACAAATTTTAATACGTTGTTGCACCTCTTCGAAATAATCGTTGGCTTCCGAGGAGGAAAGCCCCAAGAGTTTGAGACTCTCGGTAAAGCTGTCGAAAGACCTCGAACCATCAACAGTTTCATCAACCAACCTCCTACACTCCGCTGCACGGTCCCTGACCTCGCTGGTGAGGTCAACAGGTGACAGAGACCGACTAGAGATGC
>QLOM01001380.1:0-23485 GCA_003313785.1 Termitomyces sp. MG148 | reverse complement strand
GCCATCCCGGAGATCTCCAGGACCCCCCCGGGCTTCCTTTTCTGGCCATTTCCTTTTCGGGCCATCCCGGAGGTCTCCGGGACGCTCCCTTGCAGTCGTCGGACTTCTCTGAGATGCTGTACAGTCGTTCTCATGCCCCCGCCCCCGCACTGATGCGCCACGCCATGGCAGAGGAATCCTTAGACTTGCTCTCTTCAGATTTCCCTCTGCCAGGTGATTAGTTACTTCCCTGTAATATGTATGGTCTCTAATACACTTCGGATTTCCCTCTGCCAGTTGTGTGACTTAGCCACAACCTCCGGAGGTCGCCCTTACAGCATCGGTGCAAACCCACCAATTCCTTCAGATCAATAAACTGTTTTTCTTTCTTTCTCTAAATGCGCAAAAACAATCAGAAAGTCATTCAATCAACTAAGGTTTGCTAGTTTCACACTCACCAATCCACTTCTCATCTGCATTAATATGAAAACCAGGACAGACGTCATCATCCTTTCCAATTGGCACATGGTCCCAGAACCTTGCCAGGAGGGCCTCACATCCTACCTGGAAGTTCTCCTCTGGCTGCCAGCTATACAAAAAACAAGGTAGGAAACACTATTTGCCAAGTACCTTGATCTGAGAGCTTACCTATCCTCATTTGATGCATATCCAGCCCACTGAGAGACATTCAGGACAACAGAAAATACCATATACGTTAGGAGCAAACCTTCACAAAATACTCCTAGGTAGAATGAGGAGCTGTGGTAGAGAAAGACATGAAAACATACCCATTTTGAATTGCTTGGTCCTCCTCGTCTTCAAATATTATCAAGTCATCGTGCACCGGTAATTACCTCTAAGAACAAGTTGGCTTATATTCTTAACATTGGTGTCTTCTGGCTTCATACCCACGCTGTACAACTTCTCATTATTGGACTTTGGCATGAAGGGAAGTCCTACTCCATTGAAGGGACGAATGGATAGATGCAGAAAAACTGCATCAAAAACAAGAAAAGAAATAAAACTCTTATGGAGATATTATGTCAGACTGCTTTTTGGGAATTTTTCACTCCCACTTTGCCAGCGGTTAAATTTTATCTATTCATTCAATCATTCATTCTCTGAATACAACTGGAGAGGCTATGTTATCTGCAAACGTGATACCATCTTTTGGCGTACCATGTCCCTTGGTCCTGAATTTTTTGTTCTTTGTTATTTCCAAAGGTCACTCGTAACAATGCACTGACAAAAGGATTTTTGGGTCCATTGATCTGTGATGGATTAACCAATGCAAAAGATGCCTGTCTGCATAAAATGAGGTCTGTAAATCCAAAAATAGCAGAATGGATACCCCAAACTCAAGCCCTCAAGCTGTACAGGCAAATCTTCGTTCCGCACGATGAGAAGCTATGACATCTCGATGCATGTTGATGTTCAGAACGCCACCAAAATCACCTAGGGCTATTCGGACTTATAAAGGAAGACGTAGTTGTAGAAAACCCAGGCAAACTTCCTTGATCCTTTTGTCCAGCAATGGCTAGGCAAAGGTTGATCCGGTGGAGAAGATGGTTGGTACAAAGGTATAGTGCTGAACTTGTTCTCAAGCAAGATCTAATCAAGGCGCTTCAGAGGGCAGAAAGCCCCCCTGAGGAGAAGTGTGAACTTGGAGTTCTTACAAAGGTCTAGGTTACATCACTTTGCACATATACAAATCATACTTATCAAGCCTTTTTGTAGGTTATGCAAAGTTTCAAGCATGTGATCCAATGTCCAATATGCACACTTCATATGAAGCGTCCTTTCATGTAAGTGCTTTGTTGGAAGTGATACTTATTGCTGCCAAGCTCATCTTGCTTTGAAGGTTATCTTGTGGTCACGCATTTTGCAGACCATGCCTGCGAACCCTTTTCAAGACGAGTTTGGAGAAGAGTCTTCAATCTTGCCCAGCATTGTCATCTGCCAGCACTGCTGAGTATGACATTTTTCAGGTTCTTGGCTCGGTCGAACATTTCGAAAATACTCTTGAAGGACTCAGGTTCTTTGACCTTGATCATCGGAGATTATTCTCGTACAAATGCCCACTTTGCTTGGCAACCATCACCACGTCTCCAACAGAGCCAATTGTTTTCAAGTCACTCATTTCTGATGTGTGGGAATACATGGCTCACTTTCCCAATATGACACCAACTACTGAATACTTGGTCAACAAAAAGGGCATGACGCATGGTTTACAATACTTCTTTGGGCTTTTTATAGATGGTTTGAGTTATTATAAATTCAAAAAGATAATCTAGCTCCCATATTACTGTATAGCCCCTTACTGTTTTCTAATATCCGTGGTTGTTCTGCAACCTGATACAAGCAAAAGAGCCACTGCACTGCATCCAGCTGAGCGGAACATTCAGTTCCCGGCATGAGTCTTCACCCGCTGATGACGCCTGAAAGTTGCTAAGCACTGTCTTGGTAGATGGGGTGCTGAAGATGGGTTTCTGGCAGAATTCTGCCCTAAAGTCCCTTGTGGTGGGCTCCAATTTGATGACACCCAAAAGTCGCTAAGCACTGTCTTGGTAGATGGTAAACTTAGCACCTCATGAATGAGTAGCATTGGGCGGTCGCTAGTGTTTTGAGAGAGTCCTGGGCAGGGTCCCAGAAGCCTAGTCTTTTTAGTGTGATTTGAACTTAGGAAAAGTAACGGGTTGTTTAGCGATCTAAGCTGTAAGCCTGCAAGGCACTAGGGTGCTAGAAGTCGGCAAGGATTCTAGCGATGTAAACGTTAACAATGATGTGCCCATATGGCACCATAGTACAAAGATCGGTAGTCAAAGCTGGCAAGGTGAAGTCAGCAAGACTGATTCACTTAGCAACTCTGAGGACTAGAATGCGCTGAAATGTGATCTGAACTGTGGGGCATACGATTCGATGATGGCTAAGACAAGATATGTACAGTATTTATAGGCGCTAGGCTGCCGTGGTAATTAAACTAAAAAAAAGTTGCTAATTAATCAATCACAAAAATGGAGACAAGTACAATGGAACGTGAAAGTCGCTAAGCAACAGTGTCTGTCAAGTCAGCAAGCTTTAACTTAACATCCTAGCAGTGAAAGAGGCCAAATGCATGGGGACTGTTGCTAAGGCCTGAAACCATCAAGGGGGTCTGTTTCACGTAGGTCGCTAGGCGTCGGATCAACGGTAAGCGTCGCTAATATCTGAAACCATCTTGTGGACCTGTCCCACGTAAGTCGCTAAGCGTTGCTAAAGTGATCTGACATTGGATCTTTGAGAAGCACTGGATTTTGATAGGCGTTGCTAAAGGTTCTGGCGTCGGTTATCACTGATTGGAGACTTGGAGGGGGCTGGACTGGAGTCAGGTGAGTAGCCAGTGATCAACAAGTCATGTGGTTGCTAAGTCCCATGATCCTGCGTGTCGCGTCCTGTAGCCTGAGTTCGATCCCTGCTAGCTGCAAAACATCAGTCACTAAAAATAGTGCTTGGTGCACTGAGCCTGGCCAGAGTCTTATCATCTCCCCCCAACTGAAAAATTGACTGTCCTCAGTCAACCTCGATATCACATGTTGTTACGTGGTCCATGCACTTAACCACCTATTCAAAAGGTCTGGCAACCGTGATTGGGACTTCATCAAAATCCCCTGTAAGCAGCCGATTTCTATCCCCACTCCCATCGGAATCCCCTGTGAGCAGGCAATCTCGATCCTTACCCTTCTACTTGTCACAAATGTCTTTTGTCATTGCCGCCACCAATACTAGCGCTCCTGCGCTAACGTTCATTCTCAAGGCCTCCATATTCTTAGCACGCCACCTTGGCAAAGGTGCTGGCGCTTCCCAAGAATTGGTGGTGGGGATGCTGAGGCTGTTGGAGCGGTGGGAAACCCACAGGTCATCCGGGGTGACGTGGGACAATGAGGAGGCGTTGCGGGCGTGGTGTGTTGCTCAGGCTGCCAAGCACAAGGGCGCTGAGTGGTTAGCGCCATACAAGGCTCTGCTGGTACATGTCGTTAGCAACTGTACTTTGTCTTGTGGCTGACCATTTAGCGACTTTCACCCCCTGCTGTCCCCTCTGTTGATGATGAGTTGGCTGAGATTTTGGGTGGAGGTCCTTTCCGTCCGGTAAGTCCTAAAGGTTGGCCAGCGTAAGTTGCTTATTTCCTGTTTGTTAGCAATGGGCTGAACTCTCTCCTGATAGTAAGGAGACACTGATTGTAGAACCAATTTTGGCACAGCAGCGTGCCGCTCAAGAGGCTTTGTTGGCAGAGGCACGAGAGCAGGCAGAGGAGGAGAGGGAGTGGAGGCAGCAGGAGGAGCTGCAGGAGGCTGGCTTGGCAGTGGGGTTGGTAGTGGGTCGGGTAGGGGGTTTGTCTGGTGGTCCGATTGGTAGCGCCCTGGTGGCGTCTACCTCTTCTTTGTTGGCGCCCCTTCCTGCTGGTCCCAGCCAATCGGACCTCGTCAAGATGCGTCAAAAGCAGCACCATGCTTGTCACGTGCAACAAGTAGCCGCTGGCAATGAGAGCCCTGCACCAGCGGCTCCCAGGCAGGGCTCAACGGTATCTTCTCCATGCAAGGTATGCTTACCTTGCTGTCCGTCGCTAATTGTAGGAAGGCAGTCCGTTAGCGTGCTTGTTGTAACCCGAGATGCGTATGTGGTGGATGTTGTACTTCTTGGCGAGGTAGGTTAGCGCTTTTATGATGGGGGCACCATTGTCGGTAACTATTTTTCTTAGCGCACCCCAGCGGCAGATGACGTCTTCAAACAACCACTTAGCTATAGCATCGGTGTCTTCCCGTTGGAGCATTCTAAATTCTGGCCAGTGTATTAGCAAGCAGCGTCCTTGGATTATGTACTTGGCATGTGCATTGTGTCGATATAGATCTTGCTGAAAAGAGGTGCTGGCATAGCGACCGTTGGCGGAATGAGCAGTTGGCAAGTTTGCTGAATCTGGCAAAGATGACAAGTCTTTACATACCAAGTGACATTAGCTCGCATGTGAGGCCACCAGAAACATTCCAGTAGTATGGTGCGTGTCGCATATAGTCCTCTGTGGCCTAAGTTGTCATGCATGGCACGTAAGATCCGTAGTCGGTCGCTAGGCTGTACAATGAGTTTGTGAGCACCATCTTTGTTGCGTCACCAAAGTCAATTGTTGCTAAGGAAGAAGTTGGTGGCATAACGGATGAATGTAGCATATTTGTCGTCGCTAAGGTGATCAGGTCGCTTAAACAAGTTTGATCAATCTCCTATGGTGATTAAGCATATGTCGTCGGCTCGTGCTTTAGTGCTCCGGAGTACTGAGTCATAGGCGAGGTTGGTGCTGTTTTCTCTAAGGGGCTTGGGTTCTTCAACTCTTGTGATAGTTGGCGATTCGTTGGTAATGTTAGTGGTAAAGAATGTGAGAGGGGTGGTAAAGGGAGTAGGTTGGTAAGGAACGATTGGGTGTAGACAAGCATTAGCAGATCGGTCACTACAGAGGAGACGGATAAGGAGCTGTATAAGGTGCATGAATCCATGGAGTTGGTCTATCCAGTTGCTAAAGACATCATTGTCGCTTCAGTTGGGAAGAGGGTTGGTAGGCTGTAAGGGTCGTCAGGAAAGTCCATTGGGTCCGTGGAAGGTGCCTTTGACGTGTACCAGCTCAAAGTGGAACATGAGGATAGCAACTATCCAGCGATTGATGCTGGCGGATGGCTGTATGTCAGGGTTCTGTAGCATACCTTTGATGTACCTAGCATTTACTTCCACAATAAGGTTCCGTACGCCAATAAGATACATCCTTAGCATCTGAAAAGCTTTGAAGAGGCCATAGAGTTCCAATTTGGCTTGGCTGTAGCGTGATTCTCTGTTGTTCAGCGTGATTGACCCAAAGCAATTGTAGCACCTCTGTTTCCAATTGTTGCTAAGGCACTGACACAAGAAGAAGCCAACGGCAATGCACGAGGTGTCTACCACCAGTATGACGGGGTCTGGCGACTGGTAGTCGATGGGAACAAGCAGCTGGACTTCATATAGCGCCTTCACTAAGTCTCACTGGGCAGCAACTTGCTCAGGTCTGAACTCAAAGAGGGCATTAGCGCGTGTGAGGCGGGTAAGATGGTGGGCATGGTGGGCAAAGTTCTTG
The DNA here is from genome assembly GCA_003313785.1 of Termitomyces sp. MG148. Classification (NCBI taxonomy): domain Eukaryota; kingdom Fungi; phylum Basidiomycota; class Agaricomycetes; order Agaricales; family Lyophyllaceae; genus Termitomyces; species Termitomyces sp. MG148. Next base: position 17,378 of record QLOM01001380.1, on the reverse strand, counting down.
ATGAAGATACGGAGGACGCCAACGGTTCCTAGGAAAGCGTATACCTCTGAAAGGTCGTGGCAAACATCCCAGTGCTCCAACAGGGCTAGGCGCAATTTGTCAGGAACGTGGCTGCTAGGTGTGCAGACGTGGCCAAGGATCTTGAAGCGCAGAGCACAGAGTACTAGCTTGTGTCCAGAAAATGTACCGCCACTGTACTTCATGCACTGGAGAATATGGTTAAGTAGCTGGAAAAATTCCCAGAGCGCTAAGCGGATGCCAGGGTTGTCGGAGTGAGTTGCTGGTAGGCCATCTATGAGTCGCCAATCTTTGGGGCCCTTAGCGCCTACGTTGTCAATGAAACTTTGTACGTATTCAGGGATTTTGGGTTGAAGGATGTAGTTAACGTCGTCATGGAAAATTGGTACTGAATTGGTCCAACCCATCGGCAAGGTGACTAGCTGCAAGGTGCCAAAGGGTGTCTGAAATGTAGTGAGGTTGCGTGAAGAGGGATGGATGAGTCGCTCATTGTAGCTGACATAGAGGTCAAGGGTGGCACCACAGATTCACCCAGCAAAGGACTTGGCAATGTGGTCGGGAAAGGGTGGGATGCCAGAGTGTCGTATAATGACCCTATCTAGCGGCTCAAGACTGTGAACAATACGGAGGTTACCATTCTTCTTGAGGACACAGAACCAGCGGAAGCGGTAAGCGCTATTGGAGGGCTCATAGACGCCAGCCTTGATCTTGCTGCGTATGATCTGACAGACTTCAGCTTCAAGTCCAGGTGGTATGGGTCAGTTGTGTTCAGTCCAGGGTACGTGAGGGATGGTTAGTATGACAACCGGTGGGAAGAAGTCAGTACAGAAGCTACCTCGCTCAGAGTCCTCCCAAGCAAATGCTTGATTTTGTTTGGACATGAGGTCGATAAGGACGTTTAATTCAGGAGTGGTGAGGAAGCCGGTATCATGGTCACTAATGAACTGTTTCTGGCACTCCTCAGTAAAGCAACCTGTCGGTTTAAATGGTGGTGGGTTTGGGGTCAATATTGGCATGTCGGCAAGCAGGTTGCCAGTGATATTTTGTTTGATTCAGAAGTCCTTGGAGATTGTGCTGGCAACAGGTTTGATTTTAAGCACTATGGGTTTATACTTCTTTTTGACCTGTACACCTGGTGTGTGAGTCCTGGGCTACTGTTAGAATGGCGGAATCCTCTCCTGGCGCTAGCAACCATATGTAAGTTTCCATGGGATCTATTGAGGTGGCGTTGGCAAGTTGCCGATTAGCGTGAGTGTCGGTAAGCAATGGGTCGGTAGCGAGTGCAAATCCTGGTAAAGCGTCGTCGATGTCAGGTGCGTCTTGAACCGTGGCCTGTAAGGTGTGCTTAGGAGTTACTGCTGTTTTGACTTGATTTCTGACGTCGGGTGCTATGCTGCAGAGTTCCTCTACTGATAAGGTCACAGGTGTCTTCATAATGCGGCTAAATACATGGTTGGATTTCTCAATGTCATATATGGGTGCTGTCAGTCGGTAACCACCTTCAGGTTGCTTATCAGGTGCGGCAAAGTTTTGTTGTGCTGGAGCAGTATAGCGAGCGGGAAAACCAGAGTATGGGTGCAAAGGTGGTGGTGCTGAAGCGGTAGCGTCTGTGCTGGGTGCCATGGGTGTGACAACTGGGTTGGCAACAACAGGAGCGGCTGGCTATGCTGGGGCGGTGGCAGTGGGTATGGATGTGTTGGTAGAGGAAGGCGCTAAAGGTCAGTAACTGGTTAATGGCTGCTTGGGTTTCTTAATTTCCACACCATCGAATACTTGTTTCAGAGTCACCAATTCGCGTTTCAGGGTTTCAATACGTGCGTTCTTAGTGAGATTTCTATTGTCGCTAACCGTGTCCAAGTGCATTACCTCTAGTACCATTTGCTGCTGTAGCGCTTGTTCTGCGTTGGGATTAGCGTTGCTGGTAAGAGTGCCCATCGCCAGATTGCCAGGGTTCCGTCGGTGCCATTCATCCACGCGCTCTTGATAGGACTTGAGCTCAGGATAGTTGGGAATTATGGCGCCAGAGGGGAGTACTACCTTGCCGTTGGCAGCCCTGCAAATGCGTCCTTGCCGGATGTAGTTTTCCAAAGTCGGGCAGCGACCGCGTGTCATAGTGTGGCCAACTTCACCACAGAAGTGACAAAGGTTGTTAGCGGGAGCAAGATTACAGGTGGCGGTAAGGCTGGTGGTGGTGGTGATCATGGTTTCAATACGTGTCATGGTGTTGGCAATGGCGGCTGCAATAGCAGTATCCAAGTCTTCCTTCTTGACGTAGCGGTCGGGTGTCGGTTGAGTCGGTAACGGGGCGATTGAGGCGGCAGCAACCGGAATCATGCCAGGAGTTGGGGCAGGACAAGAGGTGCTCACGCCAGTGTCCGTGCCTTTCAACATCCATTTGCCTGCTTCAAAGATGTTGTCCACATCGTAGGGTTCCTCAGGGTGGTGGTTGGGCTGTAAGATTTCCAAGCGCCTAGCGATCCATGCCCATAGTGATGTAGGAATACCTTGCTGGAATAAGCAATGTTCCTCGTTGCGGTAGAGCTTGCCGTTTTGTAATAGCCACCTAGCAACCCTCTGGAAGTCCCTATAGTAAGTAGAGAGGGCGCCAAGCATGTAAATACTGTTGTTGAATGTTTCCTGTACTAGTTTTTGAAGTTCCATTACTGTGTACCTAGTGGATTCCTCAGCGCCTGAGTAGAGTTGGATGACTGCCGCTTTCCATTCTTTGTAGGTCGCTAAAGGCAGGGGTCCGATTGGTCGGTCGCCAGGAACAGGAACCAGGGCGCTAAATTCCTTAAGGCCAGTCCAAGTTTCTGCTGTGTCGTATGATACATACCATGCTGCATATTCCTTCATTTGCATGTGGTCAGTAATGCCACAGTTGCAAAAGAGGTATTCTAGTTCCTTGAAGTACTGTGTCAGTTCCCGTGGTTTAGAATCATCCCATTTTGGGGCCAAGAAGTGGTTGTGAGGCGGCATGTGCTGAGGGACTGCTGCTTCCATGGTAGTCGGTATGCAAGGGGTCGTTAACAAGAGGGTCAGTAAGTGTACTGGTGAAGGTGGTAGTGAGGGTGTTGGTGATCTGAATAATTGGGATAGTGGTGTAAAGGGTGAGCTTGGCAACCCTTGTGCTAAATTGGCAAGAGGAGTCTGATGTCCAGGAATGGTTGGTTCGAAGTCAAGTTGTCGGGGAAAGAGGTTGCTAATGTCATCAACTGTAAGGTCAGCAGAAGCGTCAGCTAGTTCCTGTGCTAGAGTACAATGTGGTAAAGCTCCAGGTAACTGTGGCGTAGAAGGCGATTGATGTAAAGAGTCAAAGGCTGGCTAAGAAGGCGGTGCTGGCACTGAAGATGGGTTTCTGGCAGAATTCTGCCCTAAAGTCCCTTGCGGTGGGCTCCAATTTGATGACACCCAAAAGTCGCTAAGCACTGTCTTGGTAGATGGTAAACTTAGCACCTCACAAATGAGTAGCGTTGGGCAGTCGCTAGTGTTTTGAGAGAGTCCCGGGCAGGGTCCCAGAAGCCTAGTCTTTTTAGTGTGATTTGAACTTAGAAAAAGTAATGGGTTGTTTAGCGATCTAAGCTGTAAGCCTGCAAGGCACTAGGGTGCTAGAAGTCGGCAAGGATTCTAGCGATGTAAACGTTAACAATGATGTGCCCGTATGGCACCGTAGTACAAAGATCGGTAGTCAAAGCTGGCGAGGTGAAGTCAGCAAGACTGATTCACTTAGCAACTCTGAGGACTAGAATGCGCTGAAATGTGATCTGAACTGTGGGGCATACGATTCGATGATGGCTAAGACAAGATATTTACAGTATTTATAGGCGCTAGGCCGCCGTGGTAATTAAACTAAAAAAAAGTTGCTAATTAATCAATCACAAAAATGGAGACAAGTACAATGGAACGTGAAAGTCGCTAAGCAACAGTGTCTGTCAAGTCAGCAAGCTTTAACTTAACATCCTAGCAGTGAAAGAGGCCAAATGCACGGGGACTGTTGCTAAGGCCTGAAACCATCAAGGGGGTCTGTTTCACATAGGTTGCTAGGCGTCGGATCAACGGTAAGCGTCGCTAATATCTGAAACCATCTTGTGGACCTGTCCCACGTAAGTCGCTAAGCGTTGCTAAAGTGATCTGATGTCAGATCTTTGAGAAGCACTGGATTTTGATAGGTGTCGCTAAAGGTTCTGGCATTGGTTATCACTGATTGGAGACTTGGAGGGGGCTGGACTGGAGTCAGGTGAGTAGCCGGTGATCAACAAGTCATGTAGTTGCTAAGTCCCATGATCCTGCATGTCATGTCCTGTAGCCTGAGTTCGATCCCTGCTAGCTGCAAAACATCAGTTGCTAAAAATAGTGCTTGGTGCGCTGAGCCTGGCCAGAGTCTTATCACCACTCACCCTATACTCTACCTCATGGCCCTAGTCATACAAAGTACATTGCGCCGTTTTTATTCGAGCAGAGTGCAAAATCCCAGTTTTCAACTTGAAGTTTGGGTTTATTGGTGCATGCAAAGTAACTACGTAATCAGGCTGGCTCTGGTTTTGCCAAGCAACGGCTTCAAGGCAACCATATCAAATGATTCTGACGATTCTATGTCGTGCGTAACATGTCATCCTCCTCTCAACGTTCTTCTGAAAATTTCAAGGCCTTGCCTTTCAATACAACGTCCTTATTCGATATTACCAACCTTTGCAAACTGTCAGATATGACTGATCAGCTTGAGGTCAGTATTTCTAGTACCACTGCTGAGTAATTTTCCTTCAGCTACTTTAGAAGTATCTCAGGAAGCTTCAAGATGATGAAAAACGGTGGCATGATCCAAACATGCCTTTTGCCATATTTACTGCAGTCATGAAAGGTGAAACATTAGCTGGGGGAAAGGAAGGGCCAGCCATGGCATTCCCTACTCTGATGCATTATAGAATTATAGACACAGCACTATTCAAGGACGGCAGCGCACGCCTTTGTGTACCAGTGATTTGCCGTTAGCTTGAAGGCAAAAAAATCCCATCCCTGACAAAACTTGTGAGCACGGATTTGGATAAGATATGTGTAAATTTCAACTAGTTTCAACTCTGTAGCGTCTTGAGAAATTGAAAGATGTAAAAGAGTTTGTCCTCCATGCAAATAAACTCGTCAGCAAAGCATCCCCTATTGATTCAGCCTCAGACAACCCTATTGGCAACCCTCCTGCTGATAGCCATCTCTTTTCTAAGCGACTCTTCACATCAATTTGCAAGCGTTTATGAGGAAAAGCAACGGGAAACATTTTTCTTAACTTTGAGACGGCGGCCTTCCATTTAAAATTTCTGCTTGAAGTGAGTTGATAAATCCCGCATCTTGGCCTTCCTGATCCAAATTTGCCAACCATGTAGGGCCATCCTGATCTCCCTGATGCCACAGAGGATTTGAAGGCATACTTCAGGGAAAAGTGAACTTCCATTCCAAAGTGCTTATCAGAACCCTCACTCGATTCCAGGAACAAGACTGACAATCAAGTCTGGGAATTTTCCCAGAAAAATATCTTTGAGTTGAAAGGCCCCCTTTATACAGCAATGGCTATATCTCCCTTGTTGCTTTTGTCCTCACAGAACTTGCAAAACAATCCCCCAGGGAAAGAGGCTCTCTTTAATGTCTGGTGTTTTTCTGCAAGCTTTTTGCAGTCTTTGCTGATGCTATAATTCTAGTTCTGGTGTATATCAGGGCAGTATGAACGCCCAAAATCTGTTCTCAGCGCTGAAAAGGAGCTTTGGAATGTTGTCTGGGATATCACGGCTAGGATGGACACCTATAACCGCTTGCAGACTGCCATCGACAGGCTTTTGGAGCTTGATTTCAAAGACATTGGTGAGTGGGGTAAGTGTGTTGTAGACCTCTTTTCATCACTGTAGTTCTAATATCTACAACAGAACTCACTCATCCAACAAAGCTCCTGCAAAGAAAACCTCATGACAAATCCATGCCTTTTGCGCAAAATAGTGGTTCACTGGCATTTCAAGCAGGTGGATCTGCCACAGCAATCATTCAAGCATCCACTGCTCATCAACCATTTCAAGGCGCTCCACCAATCTTACCTTTAAATGATAATTGGACTATTGAAGGCAGTGAGCCACCCGCAAGCGCTGGCACTGAGTTGACGGCCCAAGCTTCAGCTCAAGAGCAAGGATCCTGTGCTCCGACAACCTTGTCTTCTAATGTCCAAATCTTCAAAAGCACTGAGCTACCTGCAAGCACTGGCACTATGGATACGACCGCTACAGTGAGCACTCGGTCCTCCATCGCATTCCAATCACTTCAAGATGACACATGCCAATCAACACCACAAAGTGGTGAATCCTGTGCTGCATTGCCCACGCGAGGTGATGTTTCGCAACAATCTCAAGCAGATGTATCTACCACAACCCCAGACCAATTCAACAGCACCGAGCTATCTGCAAGCACTGGTACTGAGATGGATACAACCACTACAGTGAGCACTCGGTCCTCCATCGCATTCCAATCACTTCAAGATGACACACACCAATCAACACCACAAAGTGGTGGATCCTGTGCTGCGCTGCTCATGTGAGGTGATGTTTCGCAACAATCTCAAGCAGATGTATCTACCACAACCCCAGACCAATTTGACAGCACCGAGCTACCTACAAGCACCGGTACTGAGATGGATACGACTGCTATAGTGAGCACTTGGTCTTCCATCGCATTCCAATCACTTCAAGATGACACACGCCAATCAACACCACAAAGTGGTGAATTCTGTGCTGCGCTGCCTGCGCAAGGTGATGTTTTGCGACAATCTCAAGGTATATCTACCACAACACCAAACCAACCTTCGACTACACCCCAATCAACTCAAGACAGCAGATCATGCATCACACCAACCTTATCTTTGGACAAACAAAGACCCGAGCCAAACAGCTTTGCATATAAACCAGGCAGTGAACTCGCTGTAGAATTTGTGCTTGCTGAGGAGTTTGAAGCTGACATGCTCGTTTGTGACCATGCAATGATTGATCAATTGTTGGCTTCAAGAAAAATATCTGAGCCTGGTCCAGATACAGAAAAGGATGAGCTTGATGACAGTTCTGATGACGATGATATCATTTTTCTTGGCATCATGAAGCCAAAGAGGGTTATACTTCAAAAAAAAGTGAACCTATTAGATTTAGCCTCTGTATGTTCTTGCTCCTGCCTTTTCAATTATTGGCATTCACTTCAGTACAGGGTACCTGGGAGTGAAAGAAAATGGGCCGCATCGATATTCATGACAGTCCTCCAGTATGTAACCGTAGAGACTGATAAATTCCTGTGCTAACCACAAAACAAAAGATTGTTGGTCCAATGCCCCTCCATGTTGTGATTGACAATCAGTTGTGTCCAGTGGTTGGCTCACCTACTAGTCATGTACTTTTCTTTACTTGTGCAATATTTCCCTCCTCACTAACACACTTGCAGTTCAAAACAGATCTGGACTGGATCTATGATATCTATGGCTCGGTGGTCTCGGCAGACAACCGAAGTATTGGCAAGATGTCATCAATTGTGTGCCTATCATATCAAGAATATAAATCAATGGACCCTAAGAAGATTGGAAGTTATTTTTCCAAATCTTCAATCTTGGTCACGGGTGCACCTATCAGTGCCACGGCTCCCAATTATTCTTCTTTTTCTGATGCACTCAAGTCATTGGACCGAATAAATAGTGACATTGTTATGGAAGGTGAGGGAAGTATAAGTAGATATTGATTCACTCACAATTCAAATAGACCAGTCAATTAAATTACCAAAGAAGGAACAAGCAATGGGCCCAAATGGGTTGCCAGGGTCGAACAGATCGTTTACCCGGCACAAAGTTGGTACACTGAAGGATATTCTTCAGAGTCTCGATGCAGAACATCCAAAGTCTCTGAATGCTCTAGGCATACCACCCTGCATTTCGAAGCCATTTGACCACCATCCACTGTTCACAGACCAAGTTGCATGGGATAATGCTGGTGGAAAAGCAGGCAAAATCTATCCAGAAAACAAAACAAGATAGTTGCAAGTTTCCACTCCATGGGCTCACCAGAAGTAGCATCTCAATTCTGATGGTTTTGCCACTTTCATTCAAGTCGATTTCGGAATATTGCTCTACTTCATTGGCAACCCCAAGTGCAACCTTCCTTGTAATTTGTTGCTGGGCGGTATTGACCGGTTTCTGGGAAAGTTCAATCTTGAGCAGACCAATTCTGACATCTTGGATACCAAGCTTGTCATACTGCAACCAGGGGATTTACTGTAGGTTGTTTGATAAATCTCCCTTTAACATTCAGCTCACTATTATAGTTTTGTGCGCCCTACAACTTTGCATGCAGTGGTCAATCCTGTTCCTACTGTTGTTCATGGTGGCCATTTTTATGCGACGTCCAGCAACCGGGCAACTTGCTACAGAATTTATGATGACTTTGTTGCCGGCTCAAATGTAACAAACATGTCTCATGCAGCAGCCTCCAATTCTCTTCTCAGCTGACTTTTAGATTTTTATTACCGTGAATTGGTGGCTGGCACAGGCGGACATAGTGAAGTCATTGAAGAAGATAGGAGATCTACCCACCTTCCTGACTTGCAAAATTTTCAAGAAGTTGTTGACATGTTTACCTTCCTGCACCTGATTGAGCTTAGCAATGTTATCAGTAATTGGAACTACAAAGATGCATCCACTCCTGCCGCTGTTGAGAATCGCCTCGAGGCCATAAAAAATCAACAGCTTGCTTGCCAGATCAAAAAGTGGTATTTTGCCAAATACCTCTTGGAAGGCTTGGAAAACCATTTAACTGCAGAGAAAGTTCTCAATCAGACATTTCTTGCCCAACGGACAAAGGCACTGTCCAACTACAAGTGGCACGCATGGGAACAAAGGAAGGGTCAAGATACTCAAACCACGCCCGAAATGATTGATGCTGCAATTAACGACTGCTTGAACAAAACCCCTGCTTATGAGTATTATATTGATCCTTTTTTGGAGGTCTGTACATTTGGGTGGGATGGACCGGAATATCGGTCCAGAATGCGATGAGATGATGATATAGGGCCTGCCAAAATCACATTTTCAGATGACGAAGCATCATATATGTCTGGTTTTACATTTAGCAACATTTGTTTCTTCCAAAATTTGGAACAAGATGGTAAAGAACAGAAGATGGCAAAATTTGATGACAAAATCAAAAATGATTCAAAGAATGATCCAAAACAATCACAGAAGCAAAAGCGGACAAGTATGGATGGGTCCAGCGCATCAGGTAACCTCTTTTATTCAACAACATTATTGCGGCTATCCAGACTGACATATTCCTAGGTCTGAAGTGTCTTAGGCTGAGCGGCTGATTTACTAGCAATGCATTAATAACATTATTAGACTACTAAGCCTGAGACAAAATAGAGGACAATGATCCTAGATAGATAATGTGGCCAGGGTTCAGTCGCGCCTGTGTGGTCCTGTACAGCGCTTTTAAAATATTTGTCAATTGTCACAAAACCACGTTTTCTACGGTATAGGCTGTCATAACTATTGAAATCAAGATGAATGAGGTATGAGTCCTCAGGCGGTGCTTCAAGCTTCAAGTCTTGCAATGAAATCCAACATAATGGGGTGGGTAGTGGGTAACGGGAGTGTTTTACGGCTTTGAACATCGTGGAATCTTTGCTCGAGTCTGGGGAATGTGTCAGAAACTGCACTACCCCTTGCGGACAACTTACATGAGTAACTCCTTAGAAAAACTCAAGTCCACGGGTTCCTTAATCTGAAGCTTACGCAGTTCACTTGGATTCAACAAGGAAAGGAAGTCTTCACAATAGAAGTTTCAAGGCAGGCCAGCAGCAGCATGGGATATGTGATGTTCCGGGCAACAGGACGGTACCCAGTGGTAGGGAAACTGGCCTGGAGTTGGTCTACCATCTTCATGGAATTGAGACAAAAGATGCAACTTGTCAAACAAATGAAGCCAGTTGTTGACTGCAGGGTTTCTCCACAGAAGTCGTGTAATCATGGCTTGCTCTGGAGTTTCAAGGTCATAGTCCATTTCATTGCCGCTCATGGCCTCCATTTTCATGTACTTCCAGACAACAGCCCAATGTGCTAACATGCCACCAACGTTTGAGTTATTGAAAGCCTGCTTTTGTCTTCTATACAACTGTCAAAGAGCTTCAATTACCTTGGGCTTAGGTATCGCAGAGCAGAACTCACGAGGCGGCGCTGCATAGTTCGGGCTTTCTCTTTCTCATGGTCTCTTGCGTCCTGTAAGTCCTCGTCCTCCATTTGAAGAGCCTTCCTATAGGTATTGCCCAGATAGTTAATGTGAATGAAGAATGCTTTTTCAATCTGTGCATGATCTTTGCAGCAATAGTCCCCATGCAAGACAAATTCTTTGGCAAAAAGTTCAGCAGCGCATTTATTCCATGGAGTAGCCGTTTCTTTTGCCATAAAATCAAGAACTAGGTTGTGAATGTTGGGCCCATGAGCATCATTTCTTGTAGTCTTATATCTGAAAGCTATTTCTTTTGAAATAGAGTTGATTGGTGCCTCGTGCAACTTCCAATGCATCAGGAGGCAGGTTAGTTCTCAGACATCAGACTGTGTCACGAATAAGATTTCAGCAAAGTGAGCAAAATAAGCGCATAAACATCACCTATAGCTCATTGTGGGTCACAGAGCAATGCTTGATGCCGTCGTGAGGTGGGGTACGTGACCTTGTGAGCCTGCTTGATGATTCCAAGTTGCTCTGATCACAGGATTGTCTAAAACTATCACTGTTGCCTCTGCGTTATGCTTGCCACCTGTGTATGTCAGACCAACTAAAGCCACCTTGGTCATCACAACTATATCAACCTTCGTTGTTTCTGCCATTGATACTGCCATTGTTGGGAGACATCAATGAATGCATCACATATCCATTTGTAGACATAATCTTCCCTTCATAATTCATGGCACCAGTATCACCGTTGGTGGAAGTAGACCAATCCTGAAAAGAAGACGATGCAGGATCCATCAGAGATGGAGATGCCACCATTGGTACATGTGAGGCATGCGACCTGGTATTCCATTCCAAGTCCACGTTGTCATTAGTTGCTGTCAGCACTTGCGAAGCACTGGTCACTACGTTTCCTTTGAAGTCCATGTCATCATCATCCCCCCCCCTAGCCCGGAAATCCAGGGAATACAGGATCAACCAGAGCCGGTGACACTGCTGTTGGTACCTGCAAAGCATTGGTTGCTTCTGTGTTTTCTTCAGGGTCCATTGCTTCATCAGTATCCCCCCAACTTGGGAATGAAGAGGTTGAAGAATCAATCAGAGATAGTGATGCTATTGTCCCTTCCCAACATGGGAACAAAGCCTGTGCAGCATTGATTGCTGTGTTCCCTCCAAGGTCCATGACATCATTGTTGTCCCCCCAACCTGGAAATGCAGAGGATGCAGGATCAATCAGAGCCGGTGACAGTGCCATTGGTACCTGCGAAGCATTGGTCGCCTTGTTCTCTTCTGGGTTCTCTTTGAGGTACATGGCGTTACGGGTGATCCTGCAAACTGCAGAAGTCAATGAAGGGACTGAAAAGTCAGAATTCTCATGCACCTGAAAAATTGGAATAGTGATGGGACTGATAGGAACAGATGAATCCGACGCTGGTTTAGGTGCTGGTTGGAAGTTCAACAGACCATCATCATCTCTCAAACGCGGACATGTGGGCAATTTCGGAAAAGCAGCAGTAGTTGAAGATTGTGCTACAAGCTCTTTGGAAATCTGAGGAGCATTGATAGGTACAATGGAAGTGTATATAGGATTTGTGTGAGAGGTGTTTTCCTCTTCTGTAGCGTTGATTCTGATTTTCTTAATAAGTGGACCGACGTTGTCCCTCTGTCATGCGAATGTCTTGTCAATCGAGGTGGGACGTGTTCATTTTAGAGGGAGGACTATAGTACCTAATTTTTCTATTGCCTGGATTTGTTGAGAGCTGCGCTCATCAGCAAGGGTGGGCTCTGGAGTGCTCACACCAAAAACAAAAGAATTTGAGAAGGGAAGAATTGCAGGAGAAAATGGATTATTTGAGCAAGTCAACTGATCAGAATTCTGAGCAACGATGGGTTCTATGGGTTGTTCATGTGGCATAAAAGCAAGTTTGGAAGGGATAAATAAGCTTGAGTCGTTACCAGAGGGCGCCTCAGATACATGCTGAACTGGATTGAGGGAGAGATCTAAATTAAGAACATAGTACAAGTCAAGGTCAGAACCACCATTGGCACAAACCTAAACTGATGCCTTGCCAAATGGGTGAGGCTGAAATGTTCTGAGGACGCAAGCAACCAGGAGTCATTTCCCCTGTACCGTGAACAAAGTTGGAAATCTATGTGTGGCTACACAAGGAAGCTTACATTTCAAGGAAGCGGATCCAAAGTGCAACGTGCGTCTCCTTACAAGAGGTGGTGCTTGCCTGTCTGGCTTGGCGCTTCCAGGGAGCGCCGTGCTACCTAAAGTGGGTTATTAGCTAGGGCTTCTCCCAGAGAATAGTTTTTTCTATACTCTTAGCAACCTGGCTCCGAGTGCAATGAATTTCAGCGACCAGCTTCCGAGTTTGCTGTTTTTGCCTATTTCTGGGTCTCACAGCAGCACATGTGCGAGTCACAGTGTGCTTTTTTACCACATCTCCACTGCAAGTCTTATATTCAGTGGTGGGAGTTTGTTGACATTCAACAGACAGAGATCCATCCAAGAGAGCGGTGGGCGTGGTGCTGGGCAAGGACAAAGGTTGGATGGGTTCCAAGTAAGCCATGGATGATAGATATGTATAAAGACAACTGTGAACAGTAGCCTTCGAGCTAGCCACTGGCGCCAGACAGTCTTTGTCATATTTTTGCCCTGGCAACAGACAAAGTCCTTTGTTGAAGTCGAGGTTTCTTATGTAAGCACCAAGTGTTCTTGCGCCCCGTAGCATCACTACCTCAACTTTTGCGTCAATGGCCAATTAGGCCTCTTTTTTGCATAGGAACATTCAATCTGGTAAATTGCAGTCAGCCGAATTTAGGTGGGACCCGGTTTTCACGAAGACTTCTAGCACTACTATGCCCTCCGGTGCACTCGACAGCCCCCCCAAGTCAACAGGTCACAGATCATCACTCTACATGACCATAAGCAAGGCTTGCCGTTTCTAGGCTCTGCTTGGCAACACTCTTGAGGAGTCAGATTACTTAAGTACTTACTCTATCTATCTTGTGGCAAATAATAAGGATCCATATCAAAGGGTAAAGCCGAGAGCTGTGGTTCATACTACTTGTTCCAACCAAACCTGAGACTGGAGATTCACAACAACATTCCCGTACGTGGTCTTGGCACGTCGTGTTTAGGATCAAAACTATTGATTGTCCGCTCTGGCATTGTATGGCAGGCGTGATGAGAGTGTGACAATCCACTCCCTCATTGTCAAGACAGGACTCGACAATTTCTGGGTGTATCCTCTCCATTCAAGTTCTCAATAGTGTCAGTATACAAGGTAAGAATCTTTAACTATAAAACACAACAAAAACTATGGTAATTGTTGACACATCAGGTGTCGACTTGGGGGGGCTGTCAAGTGCACCGGAGGGCATAGTATATGTAATTTGGGGTTGTCTGGGATGTTTGTGTGTCAATTCTGGGTACTCCTATCTTCCATTACTCCAATGTTTTGATTTGGCGTATCTCCACCGCACATGGAAAAAACAATGCCAATTGATCCTGCCATACAAGAGACTTGTTAAGTAGGTACAAGTAGGGAGATTGAATAAGAAAATAAATGAATGAATGTAGAATGGAATGGAATGGAAAAGGGATGGTGGGAGGGGCAAAAAGACGTGTGATGTAATGTGGGTGTACAATCAATCACGTGGGCGCTGTGAGCACAGTGTGAGTCAACAGAGTCATCCCTAGCTGCGCTCGCTGGTATATATGTAGATGGAACAATGAGAGATTGACAGTGAATGTGAAGGGAGAGTGTGATATGGAGAGATAAAGAGACAAAGATGGTGACTTGATCTGTACCCCAAATTAACCCCGGGCAACCCCTCCACTCCTACTTGCCCAATCCACCACCACCACCAAGCTTGCTATCCTTTTGTCAACACAAAGTTCAACAAACATTATAAAAAACACCAAGGGTGCGTCATATTTCCTTTGCTATTTGTACTTCCAACACCAACACCGGTCATGTTTACGCCTCAAATGAGAAACAGACAGGCTATTTGAGTACTTCGCATGAGTCTTGAGGATCCAGATGGCTCATTCCAGGATTTTCAGGTATCTGGTTCCTAACATATGCTTTCAATATTCTGTCGCTCATGATCTCAAAGGACAAAAGTTTATCCAGAAGTCCTGCAAAAAGAATCCCAAGTCAAAGATACAGATTCCTACAATACACATGGAAAACTGTTTTGAGCTGTCTAATCTTTTTGGTTGCCATGGGTCTTGTTATAAGAGAATTCCTTCCGCATGCCCCTTCCACCTCGCCAATTCATTGCAATCTAGCCCTTCACGTGTATGGAGTGGAAATCATCCCAACTTGGACCTTCCCAACTCATAAATGTGGTCAATGGAAAAGTTGAGTACACCCATGGAGCAAAGTTCATAATGCACATACACTGAGCCCAGAGACTTTACTACAGAGGGATATAATCATTGGCCAATGTTGGGGAATCACTGGGTCAGCTGGACATTTTGCCATTGCTCTTCCAGCACCAGCCAAGGTTTTCAACATCACCTTCTTCTATCCCCTTCAAAGCGTGTTATCCCCCATTGCGATCCAGCAAGCACCTTGAGATGTGGCGGTCTACGGAGTCATGCTCAGAGATTTTCTTGACAACATCTTTCCAGAAGGTTTGCACTTCTCTGAGGGGAAATTGTCTCTCAATTCTCCTCACCCTAACATAACGTTTTTTTCCCCTGGCACATATCAATTTCACCATCCCAATGACAAAGGCCGACCGCCAGCTTATTCCACTGTCCCCAGTGATGTCTTTGGATTGGCTTGTTGTAACCATTAATAGCAACTGGAGAGCTGACACAACTTGCATTTACCCTGTAGGTATACATGGAGAGGACATTGATTGAGGAGATTATCTTGCTTAGTAGGATATTAATATTAGATAGCAGTGTATGCATTTCCGTTGCTGTCAAGC
The DNA here is from genome assembly GCA_003313785.1 of Termitomyces sp. MG148. Taxonomy (NCBI): domain Eukaryota; kingdom Fungi; phylum Basidiomycota; class Agaricomycetes; order Agaricales; family Lyophyllaceae; genus Termitomyces; species Termitomyces sp. MG148. The sequence continues at coordinate 2,181 of QLOM01001380.1, read as the reverse complement.
GACTGTCATTGATGTCAAATGATATCCATGACATTTGATTCCATTGTTACAATCCTGTTGTCAGCCTCTACTGGTCAGGACATTCAGGGTTTCCCCCGCTATAATTTAATTTGCTTTCACACCTACTCTCTTGCCTTTATATAGGAGAGTCCGGTGTCGATAAAGAGAGAATCAAATCAATCATATCCATGAATATTTGCTTCTGCTTGGTCTTCAAATTCACATGATTGGGTTATGGAAGCAATTTGTCCCCGAAGGTGTTTGCCCCTACATATACAAGTGAAGGAAGAACGTGAAGAGTGATACTGAATCTCACCAAATGCTCACTGATAAAGGTTTTGGTTTTTTTCCAACGGGAAGAAGCGGGTTTTGGTTTTGACAAATGGGAATTGAGGTTTATAATGAGCGAGAGACCCTTTTTTTTTCAAGAAGCACGGGAATCTTGAAAATGAAGATAAATCAGCCCCGCAACGTTTTCTCCTACTACTACCTGCCCTCTTTCTCAATCTATCATTACATCCTCTACCATGTCCGAGGCACCGCCTCCATATCCTGGTCCTAGTAGCACCTTCGTCCTTCCTCCGTACAAGACCGCTACTGGACTTGAATATTGGACCAACTCGTCTTGTCTCCTGCCATATCAGTCTCGCACCGCGCAACATTTCCACCCATACATGCGCATCCTCCCCGTACATTGTGGTTATATTCCTCATCAAGTTGGTCTTTTTTGTCCTCTTTGACATCTTCTCACAATGTGGTACCCATGTTAGGAAAAATCATTCGAGGAATTCTACAGATCTCTCCAAGCATCTGTGTGTCGTTGGGTGGCCGTATGCTTCTGCATCTTTTCTGTGGCCTGTCTGACTTGACTGGTCCTAGACGCCGCCCACTGTTGCTGAAACCTCTGTGCCTTGTGACCCCCCTGCCCAAGCATCAATGAACAATACAACGACTGTACGTATTTTATCACACATGATCAAATTGCTATTGACCTTGGCATAGGTGCCACCACCCATTGTCGAACAACAAGCTGTGCTCAAGCTGGACCCTGGAGAGCGCCGCCGAGCAGTGGAGGCGTGATTCTGTATATTTTGACATAATATCGGTTTGTTTCACACTACTATCCTGCTACATACTATCAACCTGGCTGTATAAAATATGTAAACATACTCCCACTGTACAATTCTTTTTTGGGGTGCTAGGGATTCCATTGTCAAAATCATTGTACTTATTGGGTCCTTGTAGATTTGTTTAATGTTATGCTTCCTTCTTGTAGTCATAAAACTCATTATTGATGTCATAAAGATATACACAGTTCTATCAACTTTCAAACTAACATGCGGGTAATTTCACCAAACAAGGTGGCACGCTTGGGAACTTCAATATTGAGGAGCTTCTCAACTGCCAAGGAATACAATAGCTCATTTGTCACTTGTTGAAACAAATTGGTTTTGCATTCGGGCACAAAATTAAGAACGTACTCATAAAAACATAGTCTAGACGGTCAAAATAAGGAGGGGTTTGGATATAAGCCTTGTGCTCAATTAATTTCTTGGTTCTGCGGTGTAGTGTACCAATGTGCTATCAAGAATTCAAAGACAGGGCATGAAAATTATCAACAGACATACTGGATTGGCTTGAATGATTTCCTCTCCATTAGCTCTAAAATCATACGAAGAGACACCATAAGCAGCCAGTATATGCAAAGTAAGTGAGTCACTCATTTGAATTCACACCAACAAATTATAAAAGTAAACCGGGGTTTTCTCAGGAGAGCCGGCTTGTTCTACCCAGTCAAATAAATGGGAGAATGGGAAAGCGCACATGATACTTAGAAATTCAAGAATGCTCAGTGCTTACATAGAGGATTGCTCTTGTGACCCTGTGTGAAGTGAGAAAATGGTAAAAGGCTTTGAAAGTGATTTTGGTAAAATAGAAAAATGAATGAGGTGAATCATGGGAAAGTGAAAAAAGGGGAGAATGGGAAACTGGCAAGATGGAGAATGGGAAACTGGCAAAATAAGAGAGTGGCAACAGCAAAATGAGGAAAAGTAGGAGTGGCAATGGCAAAATAGAGAAATGGGAAAATGAAAAAGTGGAAAAATAGGAGAATGGAAGAATGGGAAAGTGGCAAAATGGGAGAATGAGAGAATGGAAAAATAGGAGTGGCAGACATACACT
>QLOM01001373.1:0-26198 GCA_003313785.1 Termitomyces sp. MG148 | reverse complement strand
AAGGATGTCCCTTGGACCTGGGGCGATGCGGAGCAGCAGGCCTTCACCGCCCTCAAGTCTGCCGTCACGTCCAAGCCCGTTCTGCTCTTCCCGGATGACGATTGACCCTTCCGCGTTGAGGCCGACAGTTCTGACTTTGCAACCGGTGCAGTCCTATCCCAGCAGTCTCCGGAGGATGGTAAGTGGCACCCCGTTGCCTTCTACTCCAAGAGCCTCAACGCCGTGGAACGAAATTACGAGATCCATGACAAGGAGATGCTCGCAATCATCCGGTCGCTGGAGGAGTGGCGCCACTTCCTGGAGGGGGCCCGCCACAAGTTTGAAGTCTGGACTGACCACAAGAACCTGGAGCACTTCCGGACGGCCAAGAAGCTGAACCATCGCCAGGCCCGGTGGTCTTTGTACCTTGCCAACTTCGACTTCACGCTGCACCACAAGCCAGGCCGGAGCATGGGGAAGCCCGACGCCCTCTCCCGGCGTGCGGACCACGGCTCTGGGGCAGGAGATAACGATAACATCACCCTCCTCCGCCCGGAGCTGTTTGCCATTCGTGCCTTGGAAGGGGTAGCTGTGCAGGGAGACGAGGTCAACATTCTCCAGGACATACGTCGGGGAAACCGGGAAGGTCTACAGGAAGACTCGGTTGCCAAGGCCGCGCTAGCGCTACATCTGGGGCGCCCCTCCAGTACAAAGTCGGTACGCACGGACAAGTGGGGCCTGCAGGACGGCCTCTTTACCTTCCGCGGGCGGATATATGTGCCCAACAACCCGGAGCTCCGTCGGCGCATTGTTGAGCAGCACCAGGACTCCTGTGTTGCGGGGCACCCTGGTAGGTGGAAGACGCTGGAGCTGGTCTCGCGGAACTACTGGTGGCCCCAGATGTCCCGCTACATCGGCTCCTACACCAGCACCTGCGACCTCTGCCTCCGGACAAAACCACACTGGCGCCCCCCGACAGGCCATCTGCAATCCCTCCCTACACCTGCGGCGCGCTGGAGTGTGGCCTCCGTCGATTTCATCGTGGAACTTCCGGACGCGCATGGATACGACGCAGTGATGGTTGTGGTCGACCTGTATGGAAAGCGAGCTCACTTCATTCCAACGCACACGACCTGCTCAGCAATGGGCGCAGCCAACCTGTACCGGAAGAACGTCTGGAAGCTCCACGGCCTCTCCAATGCCTACATCTCCGACCGGGGCCCCCAGTTTGTGGCAGACTTCACCCGGGAGCTCTATCGTCTCCTGCACGTCAAGCTCCACACTTCCACCGCCTACCACCCGCAGTCCAACGGCCAGACCGAACGCGTCAACCAGGAACTGGAACAGTACCTCCGGCTCTTCTGCAACGAGCGGCAGGACGACTGGGACGAACTCCTCCCGGAGGCCGAGTTCCAGTACAATAACCATGTCCACGCCTCCATGCAGCACTCCCCGTTCTTTCTGGACACCGGCAGGCACCCCCGGATGGGCTTCGAACCGCATGCACGACGATCGGAGAACGAGACGGTCAATGAGTTTGTTGACCGTATGCGAAAGGCACAGGAGGAGGCGGAGGCAGCCCTGACCAAGGCCAAGGACAACATGGCCCGCTATTACGACCGAGGACGCTTGCCGACCCCCCAGTACAAGCCCGGAGACCGAGTCTACCTGGACGCCTCCGACATCGCAACCACTAGGCCATCCCAAAAGCTCTCACACCGACAACTGGGGCCATATGTGGTTGAGCGCCAGGTAGGACCGTTGGCCTACAGGCTCCGGCTGCCCACCAGCATGCGGCGCCTCCATCCGGTCTTCAACATGGTCAAGCTTTCGCCTGCCCCGGACGACCCTATTCCAGGTCGACGTGCTTCGCCTCCGCCACCTCCGGTCATTGTCAACGACCGCCCGGAGTACGAAGTGGAGAAGATCCTCGACAGCCGTCTGTTCCGGCACAAGCTGCAATACAAGGTCAAGTGGAAGGGCTACGGTATCGAAGACATCTCCTGGGAACCCGCCAAAAACGTCCACGCGCCCGCTCTGGTGAAGGACTTCCACCGTAGTCACCCCGAGGCTCCCCGCACAATCCGGGGCATCTACCCCGTCTCCCCGGTAGACCGCGCGGTCCGCAACTTGTTCTACCCGGTACGTCGAGACGCCGCACTCTAAGGGGGGGGTGATGTCAGGGGACTTCCTTTTCCGGCCATCCCGGAGATCTCCGGGACCCTCCGGACTTCCTTTTCTGGCCATTTCCTTTTCGGGCCACCCCGGAGGTCTCCGGGACGCTCCCTTGCAGTCGCTGGACTTCTCCGAAATGTTGTACAGTCGTTCTCACGCCCCCGCCCCCACACTGATGCGCCACGCCGTGGCAGAGAAATCCTTAGACTTGTTCTCTTCGGATTTCCCTCTGCCAGGTGATTAGTTACTTCCCTGTAATATGTACTGTCTCTAATACACTTTGGATTTCCCTCTGCCAGTTGCGTGACTTAGTCGCAACCTCCGGAGGTCGCCCTTACAAGGACTCCCTCAAACACTAGTGACCGCCCAACACTACTCATTTGTGAGGCACTAAGTTTACCATCTACCAAGACAGTGCTTAGCGACTTTTGGGCGTCATCAGCACTTGCTCAACTCTCGCTTGCTCCTTGCATCGCCAACTCTGTGGAAGGAGTTTTGCAGACGTCAAGCGTTCCTCTTACAAACTGGTAGAGTGAAGCAACATATTTGGTATTTTGGTTGGAATGCGTGATGGTGCAACAATGGATGGGTTGCTCACCCTACTACGCCACCACTGGGACCCACCTGCTATTACCAGCAAATATTGTCAAAGCCATGTACCTACAGAACTCAATACTGTCTGCAACTGACCTAATAGTGCACCAAGCCATTGGCCTACAATGTTGTTATGAGCAGCTTGAACAGTTACATAGTATGGTATTTGAAGCATGCAGGCAAGCCGTAGTCTGCTTCAAACAAGATAATTTGGCAACTATAAGAGACTTCAATTTTGAGAGAAAGGCATTTGTCCTAATGAGGAACACCAGAATAGAAATCACACATAATTGGAAGATGAAGCCGTGCTATTTAGGTCCCTTGGTAGTGGTTTTCAGAAACCAAGGCGGCGCATATGTCTTATGTAAACTGGATGGTTCAGTGTTACATTGACCAGTAGCAGTGTTTTACTTGATCCCATATTTCCCAAGGGAGTGCCTTGAATTACTGGACATGGCTTTAGATATCAATACAGCATGGTTGCGGAAGCTGGAAGAATCCAACTTGCTGGATGACAAGGATGGGACAACAGAAGACAACAACAAAGAACAGGACACATGGCAAGAACACTAGAAAACGGCACAAAAACCCACAAGGGATGGACTAATTCACAGGTAACAAACCTTTTTTATTTATTTATACCAAACAAAGTGCAATGATGGAACCTGAGCGCAGTTAACATGGTAGAGCAGCCGTGGGCAGATAGAGCATGGCCAGAGGGCAGGTAGAAAACATGATTATTGTACTAACTGTCAAAAAAGGGATCAAAACAACGCAGAACATCCGACACAACTATATAGAGTCCAAGAAAAATATGAAATGTTCATGCTACTCCCCCTAGTCCCATTCCATCTCTCAGTCACTGTTGGAGGGATTGAAGGTCTCCAGGGGTATAATGTTGGGTAGGAGGGGGCTATGCTTAGGCGGAAATGTGTTGGCAGGAATCTGGTTGCAAACTTGCCATTGAATTGCACTGTGACACTCAGCAGCAAAATGGACAACAGCATTCAACCGAAGATTGGAGGTGGCAAGAGCTTGTTGAGCCACTCAGAAGCACCAGTGGTTGGCCTCCACTTGGGCATGATAAGACTGGAGCATCACCCAAGCATGATTGAGGTCACGCTCAAGCATTGCACGTGTCAGGGGACAAGTCCTTGGACTGTCCACTCTAGCCTTGCTTAGTCTGTGTTGACGTTGGCACCCCTATCTAGCCACCATCCAGACCGCTCCGGCCCTATCCGGCTCCCTTTCTGTCTTGGCATCATCATCTGACAGATCAGCTGGTCTTTGGACCCACTCTACTTGCCGACAGGCTTTTATGCCATTGGCTGGCTTACTCATGCTGATTATTGCTTACCCAGTAGTGCTTAGTACATACCGGCCCTATTAGTCAATACGTCGTAGTCATAGTGTGTCCAATGTAGTATATAAATAGGACTGGTGGATAGAACATCCCCAGTCCTAGCAATAGCATTGCTTCTGGGTCTACACATCAGCATAACTGTAAGCTCCTCAGTGACGACCTTGCTCTCTGTCTTCGCCCTTTGGCTCCGTCCCTTGTTGGCGGCCTGTCCTCTTGCCTGCCAGCTGCTTGTCACTGTGCTCGCTTGACGCTCACTCCCCTTGGTGGTGGGCTTGAGCGGTTGTTGCGTCTGCTTGGCATTCCACGATGGAGCGTCCCCTTACAGCATGGGCTTGGTAGAAATTGATGGGGGCAGTAAGCACTGCTGGCACTGGAAGATGTTTTCATTGGAAAAAGAGTAAAAGAAACCTGTTATACCATTTCTGAAGTGCCAATTTCTGACAGAAAAAGGTACTTCTTTGTTTAAAGACTTTTTCCTTCAGAAATTTGCACATTTGAAATGGTATAACAGGTTTCTTATACAATTTTTCCAATGGAAACACCTTCCAGTGCCAGCAGTGAAGGCCGGATGGGAGGCATTGCCAGTCTTGGGCCTCAAGAAGCATAGGAGGGAGCAGTGGATACTGGAGGGAAGGCTGCAAAATAATCAGCAACAGAAAGAAAAGAAAATTAAAAAGACAGCACACTGGATGATATGGTTGCTAGGCAGCTATGGAAGACAACTCTGACAGGGCGCAGGCAATACAAGACATCCATGGGTAAGCATTGGGAGCGCCACCAAAGGCGCCTCCAAGAGCTGGTGCTGTCTCAGGAATGACTATGGAAGTGGCATCGGAGAATAGGTCTATAAAGTCAGCAGGCAACAGAGATGTATGACTTATTGTACTGGCAAAAAAGCCACCAGAACTAGAAGTACCTTCCTCTTTGCCTTTAGTATTGGCATTGGTCTGAATCAATAGCAAGACAAGCACAAAAAAAAGCACCTCTGGCTCAGGAGGGGCAATTGAGGCAAAGAGGGCGGGAACATGTTTGGAGGGAGGAGCAAGCAACATTGCAGGAGCCAATGAATCAGTCAAGGACTCTAACGGTAGACAGAGCAGGACAGAGAACAGCAATGGGTAGAAGCAAAACAGCGGCAGGCAAAGAAGGAGTAGTGGCAGCAGGCATAGGCGAAGAAGGAGGACTGAACTGTATGGCATGAGCAAGATAGCTATGTGGGACAAGCAGGAGAATTACAAACAGTACTAGGCGGCGAGTTGGCAGCAGGCAAGCAGATTTAGAGAGAGGAGAATGAGGTCAGAGAGTATGAGTCAAGGGCCCTGCAGGAAGTGGGGAGCTACTGCAGGACTGTTTCAAAGGAGAAGCATATTCACTCCTGTTGAAAAAACCATTGTCCACAGTTGCTGCGGACTTAATAGCCAAATGTTTATGTTTAAGAAAAGAAGGAGACCAGGCCCAGATGTTGGCAGCAGTCATGAAGCCTCATTCAATTTCCTAGCCCTGGTCCTGGCTTTGGAGAAACTCACGTGCAGCATGGATGCAAGCAACATGGAGGGCTACACTGAAATGTTGTCAAAGATAATTGCTAAGCCTTACAGTTACATAGCAGAACCAGATTAGTAGTTGATTCTAGTACTACATATGACAGTAAAATTGGCTGCCTTATATAAGGCAGCCATACAATATTATAATATGTATTTAGTTAATTTAATCTAATTTTTAATTTAATATAATTTTTATTTAATATAATTTTTATTTAATATAATTTTTATTTAATATAATTTTTATTTAATATAATTTTTATTATACTTTTTTGAGGAGGCCATAGAGCAAGGCTCTACGGCTATAAGTCCATTACATGCCCCTCTTTTAGACTGCTAAGCAGTCTACATAATGGGGAGGAGGCATGTGTGCATGTCAATAAGAATGTCAAATAAAATAATGTAAATTATTGTCCACATATGTGGAGGCAAGTATGGCCTCTATAGCTCAAGGTCCTTGCTCATTTGTCAAAAGAATACAAAGCTGACGTTAACCAACAGTACTAGTTGAAAAAATGATGAGCCACCTACGAAAATCACGCAAATGGTGGGTATGCCAACTTGCTGGTCAAATTTACTACTGGAGCCTGAGCCATAGTTGCTGGAACCACAGTGGATACGGTCCATGTCATGACTGATGGTGCCATAAATCTCATCAATTGGGATTCATTCCAATTGGATAGTACAACCCCTTCTTGACATAGTTATGTCCCTGAGAGTTTTCACATGCAAGAAGTGTGTAAAGACATCATATTGTCAATGGTGGGGTTGCGCTAGCCATCCCACTGAGAAATAGCGGGTGGTTTGTTATACTGGTTGAGTCAACATTGACATTCATTGTCAACCTCATGGTAAAGGTCTACTGAGGCGTTCACCTCAAAAAAGTGGGTTTTTAGGAAGACCACGCCAAATGTATAAGCATGGTCCATTCATTCTGGTAGGATGCAATTTACCAATAGTGTATGCAGGACATCTGCGTCTGTGAGGTTATAACTGCATTGTCAAACTTTGGAATAGTGAGCTGGATATCTGTCCAGCTCATAGATTGGAATGGAGTGGAGGGATTAGCAATGTTGTATGCCACAATAGCCTCCAGGTACATCCCCAGACATGCAATGATCAAAGCAAGAAGCTTTGCAAAGTATTTGCAAGCTTGTCTCTGGGAAAACAGGGCACAGGTGAAGGCTTAGCACCATCCTCTAGTTGATGCAGTAGGCAAAGTCTACTGCAATGCCAATCACCAAATTTTGCATACCCAGGTGGCAAAAGTACAAAATGTTCTGAGCTAACTTGAACAAGTCAAAGATAAACCAAGTACCTTTGGAATCAAATCCAGCCAATGTAAAAAATGGCCTCCCGCTGTGGTCCTTCTACCGCAAGTAACCTTCAAGAATCAGCATGACTACCAGGTTCATGTCGCAGGAGAAGAGGTCTAGCGAGGGCATGATGTGCTCATACTCTGGTGTACACACCAGAGCCATTGTGCAATTATGCAAAAACACATCAAAATTATAGCTGATGCGCTGAAATTTGCACATCAGGTAATAGGCCTCTGTGCAAGTAGAGACTGACTTGAACTTGTTCTGTGAAAGCTCATAGAGCTTTTGCAACTGCTAGGGATCTATTGGGAATCCCCAAGGTACTACCTTATCAATCTCAGTATTGGTCACATAGTACCTCTTATCAGTCTCCACCTCATGATTCATGGTGGCCACAGCTTTATCTCCAACAAACATGGTGTTGGAGAGCTGGGAGTAATAGAAGTGGCAGTCCAAAGCACTGTCAAAGAACCAATTTGAACGTTTAATAGTCCTGCTGTTGACAAAGACTCCTAGTCCATCAGGAATTCTCCTAGTGGCTTGCTCTACTCAATTCTTATTGGCCTTTGACTGCCATGCGGCCTTGTGCATGGTGCAAGCTGCAATCTTCTTGTTCTTTGCCAACTGCTGTTTGCAGTTGGTGGCAGTCTCTCCTCCCGACGGAGTATCTGCCGGATGTTCTCTGTCATCACTCTCGTCACTTGGCTCTTCAAGCCCAAGCAATGCCAGGGTGGTAGCCAGCCCTCTACCTCATTTTCTGACTGGGTGTCCTTCTTCATGAACACAGGGATATATGAATCCAGTGGTGCCTTGAATTGCACTGCTGATAAAAAGTACATCGTAGAGCTCCCAGCTCTTGCTGGGACTCCAAAAGCAAAAACCACTGCAGACAACACCACTTCATTGGCTGGCCTTGTGTCCTCCAATGAATGAGCAGGAGCATGTGCTGACAAAGAGAGTCCTTGTAAACTGGTATCATGGAGCTCAGATGGTGTCAGGGAGAGTTCTCTCGCTTCTTTCTGCCCTCAAGGTGCCTTTTGCACCTCAACTCCTGCTTTACACTGCCCTTTGTCACAGGCCATGTCTCTAGCTTTGAGGCGCTTCACCTCAGTCTGTTCCTTCAGCAACAATGGATGCCTCTTCATGGTGTTTGCAAAGGTTTTGATAGTGTTCTTGTTATGCTGCTGCAACATAACAATTTTGTCAAGTAGCCCAGTAATGACTACCTGGGCAACGGGATCGCTCAAAAAAGAAGATTCTGGCAGCACTCTCTGGCCAATGGACACCAATTGTCTCCACACTGTCTCAACCTGAGGGTCAAGAGCCTCTGGAAGTGTTGCTACTTCTTTGCCCTTCTCTTTATCTGTATATAAAATGTGCTACGGAGATAGCGCACACGTTGGTGAGGGGAATTGCTGACAAAGGAGCATTCAAGATCTAAGTAGACCTTGTACTAGCCCCCACAATGCAGGTTTGTCCTGCCTGCACCCTATGAACTTGCATGGCGCTCCTCTACATGCAGAGTAACTCCTCAGAGGCAATTGCCTCTGGTCTTTCCTATAAGCCTCTTGAGGAGGCAGTGTGTGTTCTTGTTGGCATCAAGGTTTGGCTATTTTGACTCTGGTTTGTGTTGCTTGCAACAATTTCTCGTTGACTTCCATTGGTGTTTGTGGCATAGTTAGTGCCTGATCATCCAGAGAGATAATTTTTTTTTAAAATCCTTTATTACGTGCATGGACGCATGGTGCTCATGTTGCATGGCACTATTGACAGATATCTAATTCTATGAGAGCTACCAAATTCCACACCCCTTGCATACGCAAAGAATGAGTGGGCCAACACTTCCAAATGTTGTTTAGGTGGCACTCCCTGTTAAACTCTGAGTGTTGCTGAGACTAGTGAAGAATTTGGCTAGAGATGCGCAACAAGGGCCTGCGGGGCAGGCAGAGTGAGGACAAGCAGGAGGGCCACGGTCCTGACCACGATGTCTAGAAAAGTTTAGCAAGAGTGAGCATAAGACTGGCTGCTGTTAGTAGAGGGGTATAGGGTAGATTAAGTAAATAGAGTCAATTTTAGTGTGGATTATGGGTGTTGGGTTGTTTTGCCAGTAATAGTAAGAAGTGCTTGATAGCATCTGTGTACCTCAAGAGGAATTTCAGAGCAGCCAGGGTGGAGAGCAAGTGCAAAATGGACTCAGCTTTGCATCCTAGGGGCTAAGTGAGATGCGTGGATCTCTTGTGCCTGTATTGTGGGCACATTAGGAGGAAGTGAGGGGCGGTTTCAACCGTTAGGCTTGAGCAGTAGGGGCAGGCTGAGGACTTGGCTTTGTGTATTTGGAAAAGGTGGTGATTCAGTGGGAGGTGATTGGTGCGCAGCTGCGTCAGGAGGGCGGAGTGGCAGCGATTGACATTGTTTATGAGTTTGAGGTAGCTCTTGGAGGGCAGAGTTTTGTCCAGCTGTTTAATAGGTGGAAATTGCAGCAAATTCTTTCAGTGGTGTTTCCAAAGGACCTGCGTCACAGTAAGCTCTGTCTGCCTAGTTGCTGTGATACTGCCAGGGAGGATTTTGGACCTCAGAAGGACTGGGAAGTTGGGAGCTGGGCTAGAGGAGCTGGTTGCGGCCTCCTTGGCAAGTTTGTCTGCATATTTGTTGGGCACAAAGCCACAATGGCCTGGAGACTAGTGCACTTGGAGCTTGATGGTCTTGCGGGGTCTGGTGGGGTCCCTTTTAGTGGCAGTCCATTGTCTGCCTATGCAGGGTGAGAGTCTTTTCTGTTTTCTGTGTAGCGATTTAGCAGTGGAGTAGATATAGTCTAGGAGTTAATGGGCTGGATGCGGACGTTGGTTGTTAAGAGCCTTGATGGCCGCCTGGCTGTTGCTGCCAACAATTGTGAGTTGTCAAGGGACTCCTCAATTATTTCCTTTTCTTATCCTTCTTTTCCTTTTTTGTCTATCTTTTTACCTCTAGTATAGTTTTCCCTTATCTTCTTTTACTGGTTCTGTCTGCTCTAGCTTACCTAATAAGCTGCATGTGACCTGGTAACTACCAAGTCACATGCCAAAGCTGCATGTGATCTAGCAACTACCAAGCCACATGCCAAAGCTGCATGTGATCCGATAACTACCGAGTCATATGCCATGTCCAAGTTTTTCACTATTTAGGTTAAGGTTAGCCACCTTGTTGATCTGTATAGTTGTTTCCCATGCTTCTGAAGCCTCAGAAGTGTCAGTCCTAGCATAGGGAATCCTTAAACTTGTTCTCTTTGAATTTTCCTCTGCTAAGTGAGTAGTCATTATAGTATTACTTATGCATTTTCTAATATACTTTGAATTTCTCTTTGCCAGCTGTGTGACTGAGCCATAGCCTCCAGAGGTTGCCCTTACAGCAGAACAAGTCTCTACATTTTGGTCTGAGAGCCCCCTTTAGCCTGCTTGAGCCCTCTCTTGCCCTCTTAAGTCACTCTCCCACCAGATTACCTCTGCTTCTCTGTTGCTTCTATAACCTAACCAGCCCTCTTAGGTCCTCCCTTGGATGCTTTTGCCCCTCAGAATGATGCTTGGGGTCGCTTGCTTGCTCTAGAGACTCAGGTGCAGACCACTCAAGCTTCCGTCACCCTTTATACCACCGAACCTGCTGGATTATGTCAGGCCACAGGCACTATCTCTCATTCTCTTCAGGCTCTCTTAAAGCGCCTCCCCCTCCCTCCTACTCCTCCCCAGGCACCTCCAGTCAGGGCTGACACCCCTTCTTCCAGTCCCTTGCTCTGGAGCCTTCCCCCCTGTTCATGCCAATATTCCTTGTCTAGCACTCCCAGATGCATTCAATAGTGACTGACCCATGGGCGAGTAATTTCTACAGTCATGTATCACCTATCTGCAGCTTAGTGGTGAAGCCTTTCCTTCTGATGCTCTCAAAATTGCCTGGGTTCTTTCCTACATGAAGTCTGGATGAGCTTCAACAGATGTGCTACAAGTTTTTTGATATCCTAGAGGAGTAGAGAGCTTTGGAAGCTGGGATCAGTTTGAGAAGGAGTTTTGAACTGAGTTCTTTCCCTTGGACCCTGCTTGGAGTCAAGGCATGAGCTCCACCAAAGAACTACTTCTCGTTCTGCCTCACATATATCTTTACCTGCTCATCCTCTCATCCCACATTCCCTTTCATTTTGTGCTCCAGCTCCAGCTCAGGTACCTGCAGCATGTCTTCTTCCTCTGGAAATTCCCATGGAAGTTGATGCCTCCCGCCAACGCTCCTCTCTTCTTCTCCTCTATCGTTGCTGTGGAAAGCCTAGTCACTTTGCTCGGTATTGCCCTCAGGGGTTGGAAGTATACTATCTCTCAGCCTTAGAGCAGGAAGAGCTCCTTCTCCAGCTCTTGGCTGCTAGAAATGTTCAGGAAAACCCTTCCTTAGATGCACAGATCAAAGCAGAACCTTTGGATAAGTCCATGGGTCCTGTAGAGGCTGTAGTGGAACCTTTGAATGAGTTCTCAGGTTCTACAGGGGAGAGTTTTCAATAGGGCAACGGATGAGTTGTATGCCTCTGCCGCCTGGTGCTAGTCAGTTTGCATGCCTACCAGTAGAATCTTCCAATGTATTGCCCTCTATTAATGATTCTTTGGCTGAAACTGTAAGCACCTCCTCTGACGTACAAAATACTCCTTTGGTTAAAGCCTCAGCTGAGACCTCTTTTCCTCCTCCTTCTGTCCAACACCCACATGTCCCAGCTTGGAAACAACGCCTTTCTTGCCACTACGTTGTTGCCTCCACTCCTTCTTCTAACTCTTTGTGTCTAAATGTGGAGATTGAGACAATGACACTCAGCAGACTTGGAGCATCATAGCTCTTCTGGACAGTGGTGCTACTGGACTCTTCCTTGATACTTACTATGTGGAACAACATCAACTCACTACTTGGCCTCTCTCTTGTCCCATTCTAGTCTATAACATTGATGGTACACTCAACAAGGCTAGATCTATTCACTCAGTGGTGGATTTAGTTCTTCATTACCAGATTCATTCTGAGCGTGCTGTTTTTGCGGTCACCAGCCTAGGAAAGCAGGACATAATACTTGGATTCTCCTGGCTACAAGACCACAACCCTGAAATTGACTGGGCCAAGAGTAAAGTGAGTATGAGCTGCTGCCCCCAATAGTGTTCTACATGTGCCAAGGAGATTAGAGAGGAGCATAAAGCCTCAGTCCATGAGCGCGCTGCTATACATGCTTGCCAAGTTGGACACCTCTCCTTTGCAGACCTTGACCTACTGAATCCTCCTTTCTTGGCATTCCCTTATAGAGAAGCTCTCTATGAGGACGTTTGAGGTATAGTGAGTGAAGCCTAGATGGAAGATGGATGTGAGGGTGAATTTGTGTGTACTCCTGACTCAGAGTCTCCAGACGAGGCCATTGAAACAGGTAATAGGATTTATGCAACTACATTATGACCTCCCCCAACTGTGGCAGAGATTAAAGCTAGCCAAACTACTTCCCAGCGGCTAGCTCAGGCATTTGCTGCCAACTCTGCTCCTAAGTTGTTCTGGGATGCAGTCCCTCATCACTTGCAGGACTTTGAGGATGTTTTCTCTAAGGTGTTATTTGACTCCCTGCCAGAGCACAAGCAGTGGGACTATGTTATTGAGTTTACATCCAATGCTGAACTCTCTAGCTGCAAGGTCTATTCTCTCTCTTCCTAGGAACAGGATGAGCTTGATGCCTTCTTGCAGGAGAATTTAGATTTTGGTCGCATCCGTTCTTCAAAGTCCTCCATGGCCTCTCCAGTCTTCTTCATTAAGACTGAATCTCTACATCTGGTTCAAGACTATTGAGTTTTGAATGTGATAACTGTAAAGAATTGCTACTCTTTACTACTCATTTTAGAGCTTGTCAACAACCTCTGAGGTGCGTGCTACTTCACCAAGTTGGATATCTGCTGGGGCTACAACAATGTGCGCATCAAAGAAGGTGATGAGTAGAAGGCAGCATTCCAAACAAATCGTGGACTCTTTGAACCTCTGGTGATGTTGTTTGGCCTTACTAATAGCCCAGCCACCTTCCAGACCATGATGAATAACATCTTCCAAGACCTCATAGCAGAGGGTGTTGTATGTGTATATTTTGATGATATCCTCATCTATATCAAGACTTTAGAGGAGCATTGTCGGATTACATGCATTGTGCTGGAACGTCTCCCCCAACACCAGCTCTATCTCAAGCCAGAGAAGTGTGAATTTGAGCAGACTAAGGTTGAATACCTTGGATTGATTATTTTCCATGGAATGGCTGAGATGGACCCAGTCAAAGTGGCTGGTGTGGCAGAGTGGCCAGAGCCCAAGAACAAGAAGGAGGTTCAGGCCTTCCTGGGCTTCACCAACTTCTACCAGAGGTTCATTCAGGATTTCTCACACCATGCCTAGCCCCTCTTTGATCTCACTACATCTCACTACTAAGGACACTCCTTGGCACTGGGATATGGCACAGCAGACTGCCTTTGATGCCCTCAAACAGGCAGTCACTTCAAAGCCCGTCCTCCTATTCTCAGATGATGACTTTCCTTTCCAGGTAGAAGCCAATAGCTCAGATTTTGCTACTGGAGCTATCCTCTCTCGACAGTCAAAGGAGGATGATAAGTGGCATCCTGTAGCTTTCTACTCCAAGAGTCTCAATGCAGTGGAGCACAATTATAAGATCCATAACAAGGAGATATTAGCTATCATTTAGTCATTTGAGGAGTGGCAACATTTCCTTGAGGGTGCTAAGCATAAATTTGAGGTGTGAACTGATCACAAGAACTTAGAGTACTTTCGGATGGCCAAGAAACTTAACCACCAACAGGCTTGATGGTCCTTGTATCTGACCAACTTTGACTTTTCATTGCACCACAAACCTGGGCAAAGCATGGGCAAGCCAGATGCGCTTTCTAGGCAAGTTGATCATGGTTCTAGAGCTAGTGACAATGACAATATTGTACTTTTAAAGCCAGAGCTCTTTGCTATCTGTGCTCTAGAGGGTGTAGTTGGCCAGAGAGAAGAAGCAAGCATCCTTCAAGATATCTGCCGAGGTAACTGGGAGGGTGCTCAAGAAAATCTGGTAGCCAAGGCTGCTCTGGCCTTGCATGCTCAGAAGAGATCTGAAGTGAAGTCAGTTCGCACTGATGAGTGGTCTTTGGAGAATGGTCTTTTTACCTTCTGGGGGCGCATTTATGTACCCAACCTACCTGACCTCCAGAGGCAAATTATCAAGCAGCATCATGACTTCCGGATTGCAGACCATCCTGGCAGATGAAAGATGCTGGAATTGGTCTCTCAGAATTACTGATGGCCTCAAATGTCATGGTATATTGGCTCTTACACCTCCACCTGTGACCTCTGCCTTTGGACTAAACCTTGCCGTTAGCTTCTCATGGGACAACTTCATCCTTTGCCTATTCCAGCTGAGTGTTGGAGCATGGCCTCAGTAGACTTCATTGTTGAGTTATCAGATGCTCATGGATACGATGCAATCATGGTGGTAGTAGATCTCTGTGGCAAGCGTGCTCACTTCATTCCAACACACACTACCTGCTCTGCTATGGAAGCTGCTAACCTGTACTAAAAGCATGTTTGGAAACTCCATGGGCTGTCTGATGCTTATGTCTCAGACCACAGGCCTCAGTTTGTGGCAGAGTTTATTAGAGAACTGTATTGTCTGCTCTATGTTAAACTCCACACCTCCACTGCCTACCACCCTCAGTCTAATGGCCAGACTGAGCATGTCAACCAAGAGCTGGAACAGTATCTTTGGCTTTTCTGCAATGAATGACAGGATGGCTGAGACAACCTATTACCAGAGGCTGAGTTTTAATACAACAACTGCGTACATGCTGCCACTCAGATGTCTCCTTTCCTTCTGGACACCAGTCGACACCCTCAGATGGGATTTGAGCCTCGTGGACGACCTTCAGAGAATGAAACTGTTAACAGGTTCCTAGATTGGATGAATGCAGTCCAAGAAGAAGCTAAGGCAGCCTTAACTAAGGCAAAGAACAACATAACCCGCTATTATGATTGTGGACGGACTCCAGCCCCCAAGTACAAGCCTGGGGATCGAGTCTGTAAGGGCGACCTCCGGAGGTTGCGGCTAAGTCACACAACTGGCGGAGGGAAATCCGAAGTGTATTAGAGACAGTACATATTACAGGGAAGTAACTAATCACCTGGCGGAGGGAAATCCGAAGAGAACAAGTCTAAGGATTCCTCCGCCACGGCGGGGCGCATCAGTGCGGGGGCGGGGGCGTGAGAACGACTGTACAACATCTCGGAGAAGTCCGACGACTGCAAGGGAGCGTCCCGGAGACCTTCGGGATGGCCCGAAAAGGAAATGGCCGGAAAAGGAAGTCCGGAGGGTCCCGGAGATCTCCGGGATGGCCGGAAAAGGAAGTCCCCTGACAGAGTCTATTTGGATGCCTCTGACATTGCTATTACTCAACCTTCTCAGAAGCTTTCTCATCATTGTTTAGGACCATCTCCCATAGTAAACCAAGTAGGCCCACTAGCCTATCAACTCAAACTGCCTAGTGAAATGAGCCGACTCCATCCAGTCTTCAATGTGGTAAAGCTCTCTTCTGCACCAGATGATCCAATTCCAGGCCAACGTTCACAGCCACCACCACCTCCAGTTCTGATAGACAACCAAGAAGAGTATGAAGTGGAACGGATCCTAGACAGCTGACTCTTCAGAAATAAGCTTCAGTTCAAGGTCAAGTGGAAGGGC
The DNA here is from genome assembly GCA_003313785.1 of Termitomyces sp. MG148. Classification (NCBI taxonomy): domain Eukaryota; kingdom Fungi; phylum Basidiomycota; class Agaricomycetes; order Agaricales; family Lyophyllaceae; genus Termitomyces; species Termitomyces sp. MG148. Next base: position 10,484 of record QLOM01001373.1, on the reverse strand, counting down.
TATGGAATTAAAGACATCTCTTGGGAGCCACAAGAAAATGTCCACGCTCCTGTCTTAGCCCAGAAATTCTATCAACAGCACCCCAATGCTCCCTGGGCAATTAGAAGCATCTACTCTCTTTCCAAGGTCAACCAGGCTGTCCAGAATTACTTTTACCCAGCACGTCAAGATGTCACACTCTAGAGGGGGGGTGATGTCAGAGGACTCCTCATCTCTTTCCTTTTCTTATCCTTTTTTTTCTTTCTTGTCTACCTTTTTACCTCTAATATAGTTCTCCTTTACCTTCTTTTACTAGTTCTGTCTGCTCTAGCATACCTAATAAGCTGCATGTGACCTGATAACTACTGAGTCACATGCCATGTCCAAGTTCTTCACTATTTAAGTTAAGGTTAGCTACCTTGTTGATCTGTATAGTTGTTTTCCACACTTCTGAAGCCTCAGAAGCGTCAGTCCTAGCATAGAGAATCCTTAGACTTGTTCTCTTTGGATTTCCTCTGCCAGGTGAGTAGTCATTGTAGTGTTACCTATGCATTTTCTAATATACTTTGGATTTTCCTCTGCCAGCTATGTGACTGAGCCATAGCCTCCAGAGGTAGCCCTTACATGAGCCCACGTAGTTGACAGTTTGTTGTAGCAAGGATATGTAGGCCTAGGAGGAATCTGACGACCTCTCCCTCGTAAACCGTATGCTCAGAGGCTGAGCCAAGGTAGTACTTTAAGTGTGAAAATTCCTCGCCATTTACGTAGAAAACCGCCAATGCACTGATTCTGCCCTCAAAGCTGGAGCTGTTGCTGTATATGGCTATTTGGGCTCTGTCATGCATGCAAGTAATGGAGTCTACTGCTTCTTCTTTGGAGTTTGCGATGTGGGTGCTGAACGTCGGCCAATAACTTGAATGTCTTCTAGTTGGTTGAATAGTTTCTAATGAGGTCAGGTTTATACCTGTAAAGTAAAAGAGGTTATGTAAGGGTGAGCGGTGCCGTTTTACACAGCGCTTGGCTGTGGAGTGGACTACTTTGTGGAGTGGGTGTGACTTAGAAAGAGAAGATAGGCGAACCACTGCTCTGGTTAGCACTTTTCTAAGGAGGAGGTCAGCAGGAAGTAAGTTTGCGTGGACCTCTGTCACATCGCAAGCCATGGTGCTCAGTGCACCCACAATGGTTTTAGCTGCCTATTGCTGGGCTATGGACAGCTTTTTGGTGATTGCAATGGAGCCTGTGCAGCATCTACCGCCGGTGGACTTACTGATGTCAATGAACCAAATATTCGCAGCGTATGTTATGGCAGAGGCAGCAACCATGTTATATAGTTGCCAAATACGGTGAGGAGCCATGCCTCCAGAGGTCCTGGAGAGTCTGGAGACCTGGTTGGTTCATCAGATTGCCCTCGCTGCCACTTTGTGCGCATGCACAGACCACCAAAGTTTGGGGTCAAAAACCGCCCCTAGATATTTGTGGGATTGCACAGGTGCCATGGTTTGCGCCGTCAGCATGCCACTTGGACTCTGTTTGGTGAAAGCAAGGGGAGGGGGCGTTGCATCATGATGGGACCAGGAGAAGTTCATTACTGCTAGTTTAGTTAGCTCAAATGGAGAGTTGTGAGACTGGGACCACTCAAAGCTGCCACCAGGATGCTCCATGATGTCCTTGACAATGCTGTGTGTCTCCGTCAGAGATTTAGCAATGGCTAGGAACATCACGTTGTCAACAAAGCCAGATGAAAGTTCTAATTTGCTGCCTTTAGCAGCAGCCTTGATTAGTGGGGCATTGTAGAATGAGTAGTATATCATGGATAACGGGCAACCTTGTGTGGTGCTGTTGTTAATGTCAATCCAGTTGGACGTGAAGTTGTCAAACTCCAGCCGTGTTTTCCTGTTTGTAAGCATATGGCCAGTAAGACAGATATAGGTGTTGGGGACTCGCTGCTCTCTCATGTTGTGGAAGAGTTGTGCCTTCACTGTATTTGGAATGGCCCCCTGTACATTGAGGAAGAGAGCTGTGGCAACTTTGCCACTGTGCCATGCATCCTTGATTCTTGAGACCACTAGATGCATAGCGTCTGTAGTGTTGCGGCCTGGACGTTCACCAAACTGCTCAGGCAGGAGCATGTGGTGCTTTTCTGCCAGATGGGAAAGGTCAGCGGCAACAAGCATGGAGAATAGCTTGCCCATGGTATTGAGCAGACCAATTGGTCTGTAGGCTTTAGTGACATCATACACTGATTTACTTGGTTATGTAGCACCACTGTCGTAGATTCCACTCAAACACCAGGGTAGGCGTCTAGCTCAAAGACTGCGCAGAATATAAAATAGAGTTGGTCTAGGAGGATGTCTGAACAACATTGGAGATGCCATCTGGGCTTGGTGCTTAAACAGGGGGAGGCCCACAATGGCTGCTGCTATCCTGTCTTTGGTGAAGAGCAGGGAGTTAGGTAGCAGGCATGGATACACAATGTCTGGGGTTGTTGGAGATGGAGGGGTGGTGGAAAGAATGACTTAGCTAACACCTTGGCCTTTTTGGCATTGTCTGTTGCTAGCATTGATGAATCCGCTGGATTGACTTTGAGATCAGGGATCCTGTAAAGGGAATGCTTGACGTCTGCAGAACTCTTTCCACAGAGTTGGCAATGCAAGAGGCAAGCGAGAGTCGAGCGAGCGCAGAGGCGGGCAAGAGTCAAGCAAGAAGCAAGTAAGGCTAACAGAAAGTCGGACGGCGTTAGATAAGCTTACAGTCAGTTCAGTGGATAGGCCAGAAGAACACTGCTATTGTTCAGCCTGAGAATATTCTATTCCACAGGCTGTCTATATATACTACATTGGTGGCTGTGCTATTACTAATACTGTTTACTAATTGGGCCCCGGTATGTAAAGGAGTATGACTAACAATAATCAATGCTGAGTAAGGTCCGGGCATATGACTCATCAAGACTGACTACTACAAGACAGAAGAGGAAAGGGTGGGCCAAGCAGCCGGTTGGATCTGCTAGGAATAGGCATATTGTTGGACTAAGCTCAGAATAGGGTTGGACACGGTCCGGAGACTGGTCCCCTGACAGATTCTGCTGAGAGCAAAGTCAGTAGGCTTGTCCACAACAAACCTGTTGGCTAGGTAAATCTGTCATGTGTCAATGTTTTCTAGCCACTCCCTCCAGTGGTCTTCCTTGGCAGATTTGATTGCCTTGTCCATCTTATGGAACAGGTGGGCTGCTTCAGACTTAGAAGGGTGATCTGGTATGTCTCTGAACTTGAACGCCGTATTGCAGGTGTGTTGCCTCAGAGCCTTAAGCCTTTTGAGGTCAGCGTTCCACCACCGTTTGGTGTGTGGGAATAGTTTTTAGGATGTGACCAGCTCATCCCTGTTGGTCAGCTCCTGTATGATAACTGTAAGGTCAGTGACTTTGCAGTTGAAGTCAACTAGTGAGGTAATTGGAGTAGCCGGGGATTGAGCCTGTAGCTGCTCCTTCAGAGCAGCATTGAAGGCTATCCAGTCCATGGTATGAAAGTCCCTTGAGGGAGAGGAGGCTGTCCAACATATTGGGAGCTCAATCACAGTGATCACGGGGAGGTGATCTGCTAGAGCAGGTCTCAGGGAGGCATCAACATGGCAGAAGATGACAGGGCTCATGTCAACATGCAAAAGCCAGACATTGTCTGGACAAGTCCAGCAGTCAGTGGCAGTCTGCAGTGTTGGTGTACCTGCAGGGAGAATCAAGTCCATGTTGTACATAGCGAGTGCATCTAGCAGAGGCTGCACAAAGTCTTGGAGCAAGAAGAGGTGACAATTGTCAATTGGCTCCCATGCAAGGTGGTGGTGGTTGAAGTCACCAAGCCAAAGCATGTAGTTAGTAGATGATGTCAACACTATGTGGAGGAAGGAGGAAAGGAAGGAGGAGAGCAAGGTAATGGCCTCATTGTGAGTGAAGTTGTTATACACGTTGAATAACAAGAAGTGACCAAATTTGCCTATGAAGCATATAGCCAAAATGTCTGTGGAGTCAATGGTTAGTTCACTGTAGGTGTCTGTGGAGATGTTAGCATTAATCAAGAGGACAGATCTGGAGCGTGCGGAGCCATTGCACCTGTGTTTTGAAGGGTAGATGACTTGCCAGTGCCTGCTTGCTTTAGTATTGCCCAGTTGGTCAAGAAATGGCTTCTGGATGGCAAGCACATCCCATACCTTCAGATTGGCTGCTGCAAGTACGTCTGCAAGGGCGGTGGCAGACTTGCAGGTGTTCTGCTGCTATATGTGGAGTTTGCTAGGAAATCTAGAGGGGCAGAGATTCATTAGTATGGGGAGTTGACGTTGTGGTCGTTGTAAGTGAGGCCCTGAGTACTTGGTTGGGAGGTGAATCCAAAGTCACTCAGGTTGCTTATGCGACTGGGTGCTTTTGAGGCAGCTGAGGTACACTGGGTTGGGGGGCAAGTCTTACAACTAGCGCTTCCAGGTACCTCTGGTTGTGCAGGGAGAGAGGAGAGGCTGCATCGTGGCAGGCCGAGTGAGCTTGCTGGCAGCCTTGGGTACCTGCTTGGGTGGTGATGTCACCCAAGTAGCTGGATTGTTCATGGGAAAGTAGGGCATCCAGTTCTTGGGTGTTGATACAATGCTGTACAGCATTCAGAGACAGAACATGCACCAGAAGTCAAAATAAATATTTAATATACAGGCTGAAAACTGTAAGCCTCCTGGTAGCAGTCTCTACAAAAGTATATTCCCAAAAACACCCCAATAAATAAACAGGAAGTATAGCAGAAGGACAAGGGATCAGCTCAGAGTCATCAAATCAATAATAGTCAGTCACTGTAATGGGGAGGGGAAGCATGGGGGCTGGCAGAGGCATCAAAATTGGGATCAGATTGTGATGATCTGGATCAAAGAAGCAGATCTACCACTACCCAATTGGGCATAGCTAAATGGAGGAAGAAGGAAGAAGCATGGAATGCAGGAAAGAAATAAAAGGGGAAAAAGAATATTTATGAATGGAAGCCAGACAAAAGGGGCAGGAACAAAAGGGGCAAGAGCAAAAAGGGGCAAGAGCAAATGGAGCAGAGTCAAATGGGGAAAGAAAAGCTAAAAACAGCAAAGAAGAATGATGGATTCTGGAACTGACTGGTGGCACCAAGACAATGGCCAAAAAGGGAAATTGGAATAGCAGTTATGTCAGAGAGGGTGGAAAAGTCTAGAATAAAAGATCATGTGTAGGGGTGGTCTGTGCACTGTAGGAAAAAGTATAAATAGGCTAGGTAAATTAGAGAATAATCAGGCAATTAATAGGCAAAGGCTCAGTGGTTCCCAGGGAGTGAATCACTTAGGCTAGAGTTTGTTGAGAACCTCTACCTTTCAAAGTATTATATATTTTGAAAAGTAACCCTCAAAACACCAAGTTTATCATCAAGCAACAGTGTGGATTTGCAGTAACTTTCTAAGACTTCAAAAAAGCCCCAGAACTATCTGTAATACTCTAACCAAGTACTACAGTGTTTGTGCATCAATGTCGGCATGCCTCTGTGCAAAGGCAGGGCAGTTGCAGTCTGCACTTGTGTGAGTAGAGTCTGGGCTGCAGAAAACGCACCTGTGTTTGATTGATGTGCACAGAGCAGTAGTATGCTCACTGCTAGCACAGCTAGCACAGTGTCCTCAGTTCTTGCAGTCTCGCTTCATGTGGCCATAGCTCTGGCAATTGCTACACCTTAGCGATTCCCAGATATCCTTGCATATGGGAACTAGTCTGTCAGGGGACTCCTCATTTCTCCCTTCTTTCACTCCTTATTCCTTCATTCTTCCTCTATTTATTTCCTTATTTCTGCTGTCACTCTTTTACTTTACTGCTTCTATTCTTTCAACACTATCTATTAGTACTATTCTCAGCCCTTGAGGTGCTCTGGTGCTTTAGTTATCATTCAAACAAGTGTAGCCAATGCTTCCAGAGGCTTAGTCATCTTGAGGCTAGCCTCCAAATTACTAAGCAAGTCACATGAGACATACCTCTGGCAATGGCAATTTCCGAGTTTTTGATTATTTTCGGAGATTTTCCTTTTTTAGATTATAAATTTTATTGTGGCTTTTGTCATGCTATACAGTTACTTCCCACCCTTCTGGAGCCTTGGAAGCATCACTCCTGGCATAGGGAATCCCTAGACTTGTTCTCTTTGGATTTCCCTCTGCCAGGTGAGTAGTTATGGTTGTATTACCTATATATATTTTGGATTTCCCTCTGCCAGCTGTGTGACTGAGCTATAGCCTCCAGAGGTTGCCCTTACAATGAGTTTGGTTGCCAGTGCATTCAGCAACAAGGTGACCCTCCCTAATTTGTTGGCCGCCTCTTTTAATTTGATGGACGTTTCCACGTGCTTGCTGTTGTTGGCTGCTAAGAAGTCAGCTGTGGATCCTAACTTTTTGGTCAGGCCTCCAATGCGTTCTACCATCTTGGTAGCCACAGCGTCAGCAAGGGAGTCAGAGACGTGATCTGTGATGTCAGCATCCAAGAGAAAGGCAACCACGATTGCTGCATGCTTAAGGTTGTTGAGCTTCAAGGCAATTGCAGCAATGGCTAGGATGTTGACCAGCTTGGCCCTGTCATAGGGTTCTGCTGCCAGGATCCACTTCTTGGTTTCAAGCCATTTGCAGAAGACAGATTTGATTGGACTGGTGTCTACAGCCATAAGCGTTTTGAGATCAAAGTGGGTCGGAAGTTGATGAGTGCATTCCGGGGTCCCTCCTTGGCTAGGACCACTGGACATTTGCCTGCCCAATGACCTTGGGCCCAAAGTCATTGTACCGGCACATGTAGGGAGGTGAGAGGAGGAGCAGAGAGTAGATGGGTGAGTCTAGCAAGCTTAAGTGTGCTAGTGAGAGGCAGGAGTGTTAAAATTTGCTATCTAGAGCTTCAACAGACCCAGCACTCTGGAATAGGAAGTGGGAGTTAAAGTTCAAGAAGCAACCTCCCAGAAAGATCATACTTGCACTCTGGGACTGCACCATCGGAAATGGCATGAGCATCCCCCACATCACCTGTGGTTGCTGTCCAGGACTAGTTGGTCCTGGGAAATAAGGCATTGGCATAAACTAAGGGTAAAACTGTTGATGTCCAAATTGGGCAGGAGACTGCCCAAACTAGGACATCATCAGCTATGACACCACACTTGGCGTCGTCATTGATGATGGCTGTGACTGTTGTTGCAAGGGCAGTTCTCTTCCTCCTCCAGAACCCTGTGGATTCTGAGGCTGTGGCTGCAGTGTCGTACTTTGAAATGGGTACAACATTTTTCAGACGTTGTTGTTGTTGGTAAGAGAAAAGAAAAAAATTCTTACTCATCAGGTTACATAACCTGATCCAATCAAAAGATCCACCTCTCCTAATCTGTACTCATGGCATCATTGTTTACATTGTATTGTCTGAGTAATATTTGAGGTGCATTCTGTCTTGTCATCAATGGCTCAGGATTTCTTTGACAAACTATTCTTGTTTGTCAGTAGCCCCAAAGTCATAAGTCTTGGGTGTCATCTGATTAGGGAACATGGCATCATTGTTTACATTGTATTGTCTGAGTAACAATACATGGAACTTGGGTACAATGCACCTAGCTAGTAGAGCTGCAGGCAGCTCTAGCACATAGTTTGATGTACTTGGTTCCGCAACCAAGATCTTGTAGGGTCCAATATACTTTGGACACAGCTTCCTTGCCCTCCCTTTTGGGAGGTTAAAATTCTCAGTCAACAAGTATACTAACATGCCAGGCATTAGTTCAGGCTCATTGCTTTGCCTGTTATTTGCATGTTGTGCCTATATGGCATGCACTGCAATGATTGCATTGTGCATGTTGGCCAGATTCTCCAATGCTTTCTATGCAAAGTCTTTCACACCTTTGTGAACAATCTCATCCTCTCTGAGCTCCCAAAGCATGGAGGGCATGTAACCTCCATTGAGCTCAAATGGTGCATATTTTGTTGTCTCTGACACACTTGCATTGATTGCAAATTCCGTCAGAGGTATCTTCTCTACTCAGTCACATTGGTCTGGTTGGACTACCGTACAGAAGATCTGCACAATACTCCAATTTGCGCACTCCATCTGTCTATCCATCTGTGGATGAAACAAGGTTGACATGAGCAGTTTAGCTCCCAGGAGCTTGTGAAGCTTCTGCCACCAGTGAGACGTGAATTTTGCGTCTCTATCACTCACAATAGAACTTGGAAGGCCATGAAGCCTTACAATCTCCCTCAAGTATATCCACGATAGCTCTGATGCAGTAGTAGTGGTGTGCACCGGTATCAGGTGCACTATACTGGTCATGCAACAGATTATCACCCAAAGATAATTGTAACCTTTGGATTCAAGGAATGGACCGACAAAGTCCATTCCAATGGAGTCCCAAGGTTTTGTTGGGATAGGCAGAGAATGCAACTTCCCTGCAGGTTTCTTGTTGCTAGTCTTTGACTGTGTAAGGGCGACCTCTGGAGGCTATGGCTCAGTCACACAGCTGGCAGAGGGAAATCCAAAGTATATATAGGTAATACAACAATAACTACTCACTTGGCAGAGGGAAATTCAAAGAGAACAAGTCTAGGGATTCCCTATGCCAGGAGTGACGCTTCCAAGGCTCCAGAAGCGTGGGAAGTAACTGTATAGTATGACAAAAGCCACAATAAAATTTATAATCTAAAAAAGGAAAATCTCCAAAAATAATCAAAAACTCGGAAATTGCCATTGCCAGAGGTCATGCACATGTCTCATGTGACTTGCTTAGTAATTTGGAGGCTAGCCTCGAGATGACTAAGCCTCTGGACGCTTACTAAGCCTCTAGAAGCGGTGGCTACACTTGTTTGAATGATAACTAAAGAACCAGAGCACCTCAAGGGCTGAGAATAGTACCAATAGATAGTGTTGAAGGAATAGAAGCAGTAAAGTAAAAGAGTGACAGCAGAAATAGGGAAATAAATAGAGGAAGAATGAAGGAATAAGGAGTGAAAGAAGGGAGAAATGAGGAGTCCCCTGACAGACTGCTGGCAGGCCTCGCAGATCTGACAGAACTTTGCCACTTCTGCCTGCATCTGAGGCCACCAGCACCACTGCCTCAGGTATTCTAGGGTCTTGTTGGTACCAAAGTGACCAACGCTTTTGTGAGCTTGAGTCATGATCTGGGTAATGATAATTCAATCATGTAGTAGACATACCACTCTACGTCCTCAAATATTCAAGACCTGGATCAGTCTATCATCATCCACACTAAATTGTGGGTGAACAGATTGATTTTGCTGGATTTCAGCAAAAAACAAATCCTGGTTGTACTTCCTATGTATAGCACATAGGAACTCATTGTCCTGAGGTACAGCAGAATCAGTATACTCTCCTGCTGGCACTAACGCATCTGCAAGTGTGCTATTGTGGCTGAACAGTCTAAAGCCACTGGCTTCCATGTCGGAATTTGATTTTACCATCTTCTTTGGCTGAGCCTGCTCAAGTTGCTCAGCTTCAATGTCTTGGGCTTTGTGCTGTTCTTGCAAGCATCAACTTCATCAAAGTTTGTTTGCTTACATGGCATAAAGCTCCACCACATGCTCTTTTACCTCTTTATAGTGATGATCTGGTAGATCATTGCCCTGTGGATCAATATGAATGTCTGCATTGATATATTTGTGCATGTTGTGATGTTTTCCAGCTCTATTGCTCTTGAAATATCTTGAAAGACAGTCAGCAACCTTGTTCAGCTCGCCTCTGACATATGTAATTGTCAGAGAACTGGTCTCTGGACCGTGTCCAACTCTATTCCGAGCTTAGTCCAACAATATGCCTATTCCTAGCAGATCCAACTGGCCGCTTGGCCCACTCTTTCCTCTTCCATCTTGTAGTAGTCAGCCTTGATGAGTCATATGCCTGGACCTTACTCAGCATTGATTATTGTTAGTCATACTCCTTTACATACCGGGGCCTGATTAGTAAACAGTATTAATAATAGCACAGCCACTGATGTAGTATATATAGGCAGCCTGTGGGATAGAATATCCCCAGGCTAAACAATAGCAGTGTTCTTCTGGCTATCTACTGAACTGACCGAGCGCTGTTCGATCCTCTGTTAGCCTTGCTTGCCTCTTGCCTGACTCTTGCCCGCCTCTGCACTTGCTCGACTCTTGCTTGCCCCTTGCATCGCCGACTCTGTGGAAGGAGTTCCGCAGACATCAAGTGTTGCCCTTACAGTAATGTCAAAGTTATATCAGGACATATAATTGATCCACTGATACGATGCTGTACAGCATTCAGAGACAAAACATGCACTAGAAGTCAAAATAAACCTTTAATGTACAGGCTAAAAACTGTAAGCCTCCTGGTAGCAGTCCCTACAAAAGTATATTCCCAAAAACACCACAATAAATACACAGGAAGTACAGTAAAAGGACAAGGGATCAGCTCAGAGTCATCAAGTCAATAATAGTCAGTCACTGTAATGGGAAGGGGAAGCATTGGGGCTGGCAGAGGCATCAAAATTGGG
>QLOM01001372.1:8076-21427 GCA_003313785.1 Termitomyces sp. MG148 | reverse complement strand
GATGACTGTGAAGAATCGCTACCCCTTACCACTCATTTCAGAACTTGTCAACAACCTCCAAGGTGCGTGCTATTTCACCAAGTTGGATGTCCGCTGGAACTACAACAATGTGCGCATCAAAGAAGGTGATGAGTGGAAGGCAGCATTCCAAACAAATCGCGGACTCTTTGAACCTCTGGTGATGTTCTTTGGCCTCACTAATAGCCCAGCCACCTTCCAGACCATGATGAATGACATTTTCCGAGACCTCATAGCGGAAGGTGTTGTGTGTGTATATCTTAATGATATCCTCATCTATACCAAGACTTTAGAGGAGCATCGTTGGATTACATGCATTGTGCTGGAGCGTCTCCGCCAACACCAGCTCTATCTCAAGCCAGAGAAGTGTGAATTGGAGCAGACCAAAGTTGAATACCTTGGACTGATCATTTCTCATGGAATGGCTGAGATGGACCCAGTCAAAGTGGCTGGTGTAGTGGCCAGAGCCCAAGAACAAGAAGGAGGTTCAGGCCTTCCTGGGCTTCACCAACTTCTACCGGAGGTTCATTCAGGACTTCTCACACCATGCCCGGCCCCTCTTTGATCTCACTACTAAGGACACTTCTTGGCACTGGGATGTGGCACAGCAGACTGCCTTTGATGCCCTCAAGCAGGCAGTCACTTCAAAGCCTGTCCTCCTATTCCCAGACGATGACTCTCCCTTCCAGGTGGAAGCCGATAGCTCAGATTTTGCTACTGGAGCTGTCCTCTCTCAGCAGTCAAAAGAGGATTGTAAGGGCGACCTCCGGAGGTTGCGGCTAAGTCACACAACTGGCAGAGGGAAATCCGAAGTGTATTAGAGACAGTACATATTACAGGGAAGTAACTAATCACCTGGCAGAGGGAAATCCGAAGAGAACAAGTCTAAGGATTCCTCTGCCATGGCGTGGCGCATCAGTGCGGGGGCGGGGGCGTGAGAACGACTGTACAACATTTCAGAGAAGTCCGACGACTGCAAGGAAGCGTCCCGGAGACCTCCGGGGTGGCCCGAAAAGGAAATGGCCGGAAAAGAAAGTCCGGAGGGTCCCGGAGATCTCCGGGATGGCTGGAAAAGGAAGTCCCCTGACAAGGATGGTAAGTGGCATCCTGTGGCTTTCTACTCCAAGAGTCTCAATGCCGTGGAGCGCAATTATTAGATCCATGACAAGGAGATGTTGGCTATCATTTGGTCATTTGAGGAGTGGCGACATTTCCTTGAGGGTGCCAGGCATAAGTTTGAGGTGTGGACTGATCACAAGAACTTAGAGTACTTTTGGACGGCCAAGAAACTTAACCGCCGACAGGCTTGATGGTCCTTGTATCTGGCTAACTTTGACTTTTCATTGCACCACAAACCTGGGCGAAGCATGGGCAAGCCGGATGCACTTTCTAGGCGAGCGGATCATGGCTCAGAAGCTAGCGACAATGACAATATTGTACTCCTGAAGCCTGAGCTCTTTGTCATCCGCGCTCTAGAGGGTGTAGTTGGCCAGGGAGAAGAAGTAGGCATCCTTCGAGACATCCGTCGAGGTAACCAAGAGGGTGCTCAAGAAGATTTGGTAGCCAAGGCTGCTCTGGCCTTGCATGCTCGAGAGAGAACTGGAGTAAAGTCAGTCCGCACTGATGAGTGGTCTTTGGAGAACGGTCTTCTCACTTTCCGGGGACGCATTTATGTTCCCAACCTACCTGACCTCCGGAGGCAGATTGTTGAGCAGCATCATGATTCTCGGATTGCAGACCATCCCGGCAGATGGAAAACACTGGAGCTGGTCTCTCAGAATTACTGGTGGCCTCAGATGTCACGGTATATTGGCTCTTACACCTCCATCTGTGATCTCTGTCTGCGAACTAAACCTCGTCGTCAGCCTCCTATGAGGCAACTTCATCCCTTACCTATTCCAGCTGAGTGTTGGAGTGTGGCCTCAGTAGACTTCATTGTCGAGTTACCAAATGCTCATGGATATGATGCAATCATGGTGGTAGTAGATCTCTGTGGCAAGCGGGCCCACTTCATCCCAACACATACCACCTGCTCTGCCATGGGCCCCACTAACCTGTATCGGAAGCATGTCTGGAAACTCCATGGATTGTCAGATGCCTATGTTTCAGACCATGGACCTCAGTTTGTGGCAGAGTTTACCAGAGAACTGTATCACCTCCTCCAGGTCAAACTCCACACCTCCACTGCCTACTATCCTCAGTCTGATGGCCAGACCGAGCGCGTCAACCAAGAGCTAGAACAGTATCTTCGGCTCTTCTGCAATGAACAACAGGATGACTGGGATGACCTATTACCAGAGGCAGAGTTCCAATACAACAATCGTGTACATGCTGCCACCTAGATGTCTCCTTTCTTTCTGGACACTGGTTGACACCCTCGGATGGGCTTTGAGCCTCGTGGACGACCTTCAGAGAATGAAGCTGTCAATGAGTTCCTAGATTGGATGAAGGCTGCCCAAGAGGAAGCCAAGGCAGCCTTAGCTAAGGCAAAGGATGACATGGCCTGCTATTATAATCGTGGACAAACTCCAGCCCCCAAGTACAAGCCTGGAGATCGAGTCTATCTGGATGCCTCTGACATTGCTACCACCTGACCTTTTCAGAAGCTCTCTCATCGCCGTCTAGGACCCTTCCCTATAGTAAGGCAGGTAGGCCCTCTAGCCTATCAACTCAAGCTGCCTAGTGGAATGAGCCAGCTCCATCCAGTCTTCAATGTGGTGAAGCTTTCTTCTGCACCAGATGATCCAATTCCAGGTCGACGCCCACAGCCGCCACCACCTCCAGTTCTTGTAGACAACAGGGAAGAGTATGAAGTGGAACGGATCCTAGACAGTCAACTCTTCCGAAACAAGCTTCAATTCAAGGTCAAGAGGAAGGGCTATGGAATTGAAGACATCTCTTGGGAACCACAAGAAAATGTCCATGCTCCTGCCTTAGTCCGGGAATTCTACCAACAGCACCCTAATGCTCCCCGGGCAATTAGAGGCATCTACTCTCTTTCCAAGGTTGACCAGGCTGTCCAAAATTACTTCTACCCAGCGCATCGAGATGCCGCACTCTAGAGGGGGGGTGATGTCAGGGGACTCTTCATCTCTCTCCCTTTCTTGTTCCTTATTTCCTTTTCTTATCCTTCTTTTCCTTTCTTGTCTATCTTTTACCTTTAGTATAGTTCTCCCTTACTTTCTTTTACTGGTTCTGTCCGCTCTAGCTTACCTAATAAGCTGCATGTGACCTGGTAAATACCAAGTCACATGCCAAAGCTGCATGTGATCTGGTAAATACCGAGTCACATGCCAAAGCTGCATGTGATCTGGTAAATACCGAGTCACATGCCAAAGCTGCATGTGATCCGGTAACTACTGAGTCACATGCCATGTCCGAGTTTTTCACTATTTAGGTTAAGGTTAGCCACCTTGTTGATCTGTATAGTTGTTTCCCATGCTTCTGAAGCCTCAGAAGCGTCAGTCCTGGCATAGAGAATCCTTAGACTTGTTCTCTTTGGATTTCCCTCTGCCAGGTGAGTAGTTATTGTTGTGTTACCTAAATATACTTTGGATTTCCCTCTGCCAGCTGTGTGACTGAGCCATAGCCTCCAGAGGTCGCCCTTACAGGGTGGCTTTTGTTTATCCTACAGTATCTAAAAATATTAAGGTTTGTAAGTAAAGTTTGACAAATACCGATTGCTCACCACTCATATGTGGCGAGTGTCATATTCCTGGAAATATAAAATAACAAAAATAAAAGAAATATAAAGACGTATCTCTGGTGTTCGGGCAAGTCGTTTCGCTCAACACTCCCCCTGACTTGCACGACCACCTAGCGGTGCGAGTCCCATGAGGCCAATGAGATAATCGTGTGTGGCGCGAGGTAAGGCCTTCGTGCATATATCTGCGATATTTTCGGCCGAAGGTACACAAAAGATCTTGATATCGCCTTCAGAGCCTCGTTCGGGTATGTAATGGTGGCGGATGTTGATATGCTTAGCCCTAGCATGTCCTTTGGTCAATAAAGCTAAGGAAATAGATGAATCGTTGTCAACGTGGAGGGTAGCAGGTAGCGGCTGTTCGACGTCTATCTCCACTAAGAAGTTGTGCATCCAGAGCGCCTGTTGTGAGCCTCGTGTCATTGCCATGTATTCGGCTTCGGTCGTTGACAAGGCTACCGTCTGCTGGCGCTTTGAGCTCCACGATACGGGTCCTCCTGCCATCATGAAGATATAGCCTGATGTAGATCGTCTAGTGTCTAGATCTCCGCCGTAATCGGCGTCGACATACCCTATTGGCTTTGTAGACCCGCCTAGTTCTTTTGAATACACGATGCAATAGTCAATAGTGCCTTTGACATATGCCAGGGCATGTAACAGTGCCTTCCAATGTGCTGGGCCTGGGTTTGATTGGAAGCGAGCAAGTAACGTTACCACGAAGGACAGATCCGGTCTTGTTGCTGCTTGTGCCTGCATTAGGGCTCCCAGAAGTTTGCGGTAGGGTTTGTCGAGCATGAAAACTCGTTCGGCTTCGTTCTTTGGGGACATGTCGTTGGTGAGGATGATTCCGGATGGTAAGAGTGTGTGTCTGGGGTTGCAGTTTGCCATGTTGAAACAATCCAGGACTCTATTGAGGTAGGCTTTTTGAGAAAGCGTGATCAACCCTGTCTGTGGATCTCGTTGTATAGCCATCCCTAGTAAGAATGTGGGGTTTCCCAGATCCTTAAGCTCGTATACCTGCGCCAGCTCCCTCTTGGCTAACTCTGCTCCCTCTCTCGTTGTCGATAAACCGAATGTATCATTGTTGAAGGTGTTGGTGATGGTGGCTTCCGATCCAATCTTCCTCAATCGTACGCATGGGTCTGCTCGTGAGCGCCTATAGCCCAGATCTTTGTATGCATCGTCCAGCGTCCAATACCAGTCGAAACCTCCCTGCATGAGGCCATATATGGTTTTTCAAAGTCTGGCTAATTTCCCCTCCCCTCCCGGAAAACCAGGTGGGAGCCTCATATAGACTTCATGCTCCGGGATACTGTTCAAGTAAGCCGAAACAAAGTCCACTTGCCATATCTCCATACATTCCTGAGCCGCTATAGCTGCAGACATCCTGAGGAATTCGAGTCGCACCACCGCCGCATATGTTTCGTCTTCCCCAGCCACCTGTGAGTATCCTTTGGCTACCAGTCAGGCCTTTCTGCGAACCACTTCCCCCTTAGCATTGAACTTATTTGCAAACACCCATCGGCACCCTACTATATTCTTATCCGCTGGCACCTTTGTCTCATCCACCAACTCCAATACCCCTTGATCCTCCATTGTCTTCAGTTCATCGTCTATAGCTGGTTTCCATAACTCTGGTTGTTTCATTGCCTCTGTGTATGTTTTGGGTACCTTACTATCCCCGTTCTCACAATCATCCAGTTCAGTCAGGTATGCGTAAAGGCTCTCTGCAATCATTGCTGTCGGAGCCTTGCCATCATTTGCCCATTCCTCGCCACCTTTTCGAGCATCATGCTCCCTTTGTAGGGTCTCTTGTGCAGCAATCAATGCTGGGGTCGGTTTGGTCAGTCTAGTAGATCGGCGTAAGGGTGGATTTGCTGCCAGTGCCTGGGCACGTTGGCTGGCGGTAAGTACTCTTTCATGGTCAGGGGCGTGATCAGGGACATCAGGGTGTGGGTGTAGTGGAGCGCTGTCTGGACGGATGCGTGGTGCGACGGGTTGTCTTGCTGGGAGGATACCTGGTGCAGTGTTTATGGGAGTGGTTGTGGACGCATTCGTCATATAGCCTTCATCTTCTCCAGCATCGAGGATAGTCAAAGCCCGATGTCCAGTTCCCTCTTCAAAGATAACGTCCCGCAATGTTACGATCGATCGGTTTGACTGATCAAATAGTCGGTATCCGCTGTTTGCATACCCCACAAGGCGTGTCTTCACCGAGCCCAGTTCCTCTGGTACCTTTGCCCATGCAAGACACCCCCATGGTTGTAGGTGGTCAACATGTTGACGTCTGCCAGTCCATGCTTCTTTAGGGATGATGCCCGGATGACGCGACGTGGGAAGTAAGTTCCTGGTATATATTTGAGCCGCCGCAGCCTCTGCCCAGAGCTCCTTTGACAGCCCGCTTTCTGCTAACATGCAACGCACTCCTTCCAAGATGGTCCTATTTGCACGTTCGACTAGTCCGTTTTGTGCGTGGGCGTAGGGAGTGGTTACTTGCAGAATGATGCTGTGGTTTGCAAAGTACACGGTCCAGGACTCATTTACCCACTCTCTTCCAGCGTCCACCCTGACCTCTCGCAGTTTCCATCCCGTCTGACGTTCCGACTCTACGTGGTACGAGGTAAGTGCCATTAGTGTTGTCGTTGCATCCTTTCTTGTGAGGAAGTATACAGCCATATGGGATGATCCGCCGTCGACCGCCACCATCATATAGATTGCCCCTCCCAGTGACGGGACACTGGAAGGGCCCCAGAGATCTATGTGGACCCGGTCATTTGGTGCCCCTTCTGGCTCGACCTGTGCATCGTACGGCCGAGATGCATGCTTGCCATAGACGCAATCTTCGCAGAGTCCTTGCACAGATAAGTCTCCTGTGATTTCCAGTCCATCTACCAACCCTTTTGACAGTGCTTCTCAGATAACTTTCACGCTCGCATGACCAAATCTCCTGTGCCAGACCTCCAGTGTAGTCGGCTTCCTCTGCGATCTCGCTGTCATCACAGTAGGACCATCTGTGCCCCCGATTTGGCTGAGTAAGTACATTCCATTCCTGCTTGTGCCGCACAATACCTCTCTCCCTGCAGGGTTCCTGAAGCGGACCTGGCCATTTTCAAATACCACGCTGAAACCCGCTTTATCGAAACGGTTGATGGAAATCAGGTTCGAGGACAGATCGGGTGTGTGTAGAGAATTTTTAAAGATGAGCTCAGAGGTCCCATGGGCTGTCAGACAGACCCTTTTGACTGTCCCTCGGCCGACTACTCGAAAAGATGCTCCTTTTGGGGCGGCATGTCCCTCAATTGGAGTTTTTAGTTCTTCGTAGGTTGAGAAGGCATTTTGGTCGACAAAGAAATGGTCCGTCGCCCCTGAGTCGGCGTAGGTGGGTATGTGCGTGTTCTGAGAGATGTGCGCATTGGGCTTTTGGTCTGACGTCATGGCTGATAGAGCGTAAGTAATATGAGGTTGTTCTGGCGCTTGTTGCGTTGCCGTGGCTGCTACATTTGCTGCGGGGGGTGTTGACTGCGTAGTTGCTTGGGCTGGTGTTTCATTTGACGGAGTTCTCGCTATCTTTCCCCTATTCCTGAAGTTTGGGGGGAATTGCCCCTCTTTCCCTCCGCCCTTCCAATAGCAGTTCTCGATGGTATGGCCAGTACGTCGGCAGTTTGGATTCAGGCATACCAGTTTTGGTTTTGATGGGTTAACCTGGGCTTGAAGTGCGTTGGTCGATGCGCCTGCTTTTTGTTTTTGGGAGACCAGTCTGTCCCAGTGTATGGTGAGAGCTGCAATGACGTCTTTGGCTGACGTCTTATCATACACCCCAGCAACAACTGCGTTCCAGGATTCGGGCAACGAAGCAATGAGGATAGTACAAAAAGCCGTGTCATCCACTTTCGCTCCCTTCTCAACGGCTGACTTCCACTTCTCTCTGAGGTCTTCGATGTGTTTCAGAAAATCCATGCCGTCTACGAATTCTGTGGCGCGCAGGCGTTTTTTTGCGTTCATGGCTGCGATCTCGGAGAATACGCCATAGTTTTTGGTTAGCGTTGACCATGCTTCTGCCGCCGTGCTGTCCATTTTGATCCCCAAGCCAATTGGGTTTTTCGTGTTGTATATGATTAGGCCTAGTGCCCAAGCGTCCCTCTCTTCCCACTCCTCCAAGGATGGATTTTTAGAGGACCATTTGGTAGGTTTTTCTTCTGCTGGTTTTTTGTCATCTGTGTCTAAGCCTACTTCTGGCTTTTTAATTGAGCCTTCTAGGTATCCGCGTGCTCCTCGAGCTCTCGCTGCTATCAGGACTCGGTTTTTGAACGTTGTGTAATTTGTACCGTCGAAATGTACCTCCTCTGGGAAGGTTGGTGGGTTAGACGAGTTTGTGGATGTCATCTGGGTGTAGGATGTGTGTTTTAAGTGGTGAGTCGATGTGTTCGGAGCAGTGGCTCAACGTAATTGAAGTGCTAACGGGGCCTATAACCTGTAGAGTTATACGATGTCCTCAGTCACTTCGTAAGGTGTGATTGACTGTACCTGTAGAGTTATACGATGTCTACAGGTAAAAAAATGAGTACAGAAGTAAAGTGTAACCAGACGATATTTTACTCACCCTCAGTCACTTCATAAGGTGTGATTGACTGAAGGTGGCTTTTGTTTATCCTACAGTATCTATAAGAAAATATTAAGGTTTGTAAGTAAAGTTTGACAAATACCGATCGCTCGCCACCCATATGTGGCGAGTGTCATATTCCCAGAAATATAAAATAACAAAAATAAAAGAAATATAAAGACGTATCTCTGGTGTTCGGGCAAGTCGTTTTGCTCAACACATCCCGGGGGAGGACAATACAGTTGCGGATGCGTTGTCGAGGATTCCGGACATGGAGGAAGTGGAGGTGGGGGCAGTCATGAGGTTGGAAGCGGACGAAGATACCTTGCGGGACATACAGGATGGCTATCGGGTTGATGAATACACACGGAAAATTCTGGAGGATAGGAAGAAGGGCATGCCTGTGCCTGGGGTGGAATTGAGGAACGGTTTGTTATTTGCGGGGGAGCAACTTATTGTTCCAAAGTATAAAAGTTTGCGAGAAAATCTGTTCAGGGTTGCGCATGACAAACTAGGTCACTTTGGAGTGGACAAGACGTACGCAGTTCTCCGTGATTCCTACTATTGGCCGAACATGCGGAGGGATTTGTGTCATGGATACATTCTGTCGTGTGCGGAATGCCAGCGGAATAAGAGTAGTACGAAGAAACCGACAGGCCCGTTGCATCCGCTGCCTGTGCCAGATTGCCATTTTGGTTCGGTTGCTCTCGATTTCGTTGGTCCTTTGCCTGTGGATGAGGGTTTTGATCAGTTGTGTACGATGACGTGCAGAGCGGGGGCGGATATTTGGGTTTCACCTTGCAAGACTACTCAGACTGGAGAGGAGTTCGCGTCGATCTTTTTCCGCGACTGGTACTGTGAAAATGGATTGCCGTATGAAATCGTCACTGATAGGGACTCACTTTTTACATCAACCTTTTGGAAGGCGTTTGTAAAGCTGGCCGGGATTAAACACAAAATGTCGTCCTCGTTTCATCCGCAAACTGATGGGTCTTCTGAGCGTACGAACAAGACAATTATCCAATGCTTACGTTTCCACGTCGACCGTCAGAAAAAGGGTTGGGTGAGAGCCCTGCCTAGAATAAGGTTCGGTTTGATGAACACTGTCAATGCTTCGACGGGTTTCTCCCCGTTTCAATTGAAGTCAGGTTTCACGCCGCGTGTGTTGTTACCGTTGGCGCAGCCGGGGGTCGTCGACTGGTTGTCTGATGATCTGGCCGCTCGTGTGTTGCACGCGATCGATTTTAACGTTTCCGAGGCGAAAGATAATTTGTTCGCGACGAAGATCTCGCAGGCACGGAGTGCGAACTCAAAGCGTTCACCGGAGATTGTGTATCAAGTCGGTGACAGAGTTATGTTGTCCACTGCGAACCGTCGACGGGATTATATTCAAAAGGCGGATGGACGAGTGGCAAAATTCATGCCACGGCAGGATGGGCCTTATACGGTGTTGGAAGCGTTTCCGGAGAGTTCTGAGTACAAGTTGGACTTACCGGTTTCAATGAAGATCTTCAATCGTTTTCACTCTAGCCTGTTGTCGCCTCATGTGGAAAATGACGGTGGACTGTTCCCTTCGCGTGCCTACGAAATGCCTGGACCAGTAGTAACAGAGGACGGTCAGCTTGAACATGTAATTGACCATATTCTGGACGAGCGACGACGCGGCAGGGGGAAGCAGTATTTGGTTCGTTGGCGGGGTATGGTCCTGATCATGATGAATGGAAGAGTGGGAGTGAAATGGAGAACGCGGCGGCGTTGGATGTCTGGGAGCAGGGTAAGAGAGGAGATTAGGATATTTTTCTGAAAGAGTGGGTGAGTGTAAGCATACTGCTTACCCATCGTGCGTGGTGGAGGTCGGCAGGTGGTGGAGAGGAGGAGTGATCGAGGGACGTCGAAGACGCGATCGAGGACGCGATCGAGGACGGGATTGGGGAAAACCTTAAGTCGATGGTATAAATAGGGAGTAATCGCGTTGGGGAAAAGTACCTTGTTTTTTTTCCTGTTTTTTCTATATCTTTCGGAATAGAGCTCGTGCCATTCTGTTGGTTTCGTCGTCAGTGAGGCCAGCTGTATGCGTTGGCTTACACCGTTACACCTCTTTAGTACTCTTTTCCATGCTCGTCTTCTCTTCCTTACATCATTCTCAGATACTTTGCTGAAAGGGGCACCTGGGACCCTGTCCTCGAAACTTTTGTCAATGTAGATGGCGATCCAACGCAATTCTCCATACGTTTTCTCCTTCCCAGCAATGTACCTTCTCATTGTCCATCTGCTAGAGCATTCCCGCTGCTGCCTGGTTTGTCCTTGTCAGTACGTCTTCACCACCGATGGAAATATCAATTTCTCATTATCTTCATATAGCTATTACAACCATTGGCTACGGAGAAATTACACCCCGCTCCTTCCTCGGTCGCCTAATCACCCTCCCCATCCTAGTATTTGGCCTCTTACTCATCACTCTCCCGAGTTTTGTCCTCGGACGCGAGTTCAGCATCGTATGGGAGCAGATGACCGCTCGGCAGGTACGTTTCTTTCATTCCCTTCTTATTCGAAGCCAAACAACGATCTATAGAATGAACATGAAGCCGGCGCATCGGACACGTACCCCGCCGACTCTCCGATCCAATCCTACTTTCCATTAAACTCGCCTAGCTTGTCCAGACATGCATACCCTCCCACTCCATACCCTCCATACCCACATCAGCAGCACCCTCATCCCCACTCTTCAAGCCTACACCAGAACCAGAACACTCACCCGCATCCGACTGCCACATCGACATCAACACCACTACCAACGGCGCCGCCGCCAACCCAAGACCTTACGAATCGAAAGCTGGCGCAGAACCAGACGGAGCTTAGTATGCAAATTGAGGAGGTACGCGCCGCCCTTGAGTGGCAGAACGAGGTTTTGGTCAGGCTTTTGGAAGGGCGAGGTAGGGATGTTGAACACGAATGAAGGCATTGATTCTTTTGGGCCTTATTGTATTTATTCCGGATGGTTTTATCAATATCATCGAATAAAAATGTAAGAAATTGAAACATGCTTCTGAGAGTAAGAGAAGTATATCGTTTATGTGGGTACAGCAGGTAATCGACATCATCATCGAAGAACATGGTAATCTTGATCCATCTATCTGAAAAAATTGACAGTCAATTAGGCAGCCTCATTTAAGTGTTATTCTGGATATAAATGAAGCTGAGATATGTCAAGACTTACTTGCGCACGATATTTCAGTATAACAGAGAAAGCTGGACAAGTATAGAAAGCTCGTGCGTTCGGAAAGGAACGAGAAGTGAAAGAAGGTGGAGTGAACAAAAACATACGGGCTGTATAATGTGGTGTATATTTAAACTGGGTTATCCTACGCATGAGCAGAAAGATCTTAAGCGCTCCTAATCCAGCGGATTGCTCCAGGCGGTGACCGATACTTGATATAGACATCAGTTGTATAGGAAACTGTTCTTCACATGAACAAGTATGAAGTGAGAGTCCAAAAGTTCCAGTCGTATCAGAGAAGGAATAAAAGGAAACAAATGACTCGGTGAAACTGCTTATTGCCTAAGTACAAGGATGACCCAGAACAAGGTCCTTGATTCTAAACATGTACCTTTGGGCAGGCAGTTTGATGGATCCAACGTGATGACGACGCGGCTGAGGAGACTCCTGCAGCGGAAACCTATGGTTCATCAATTACTTTTAGGGAACTCTGCATCCAGAACCCTCAAAACATATCTTGCACTCGGCCGCTTTTCCGGGTCCTCGCAGATACAACTTTCCACCAGTCTGCAAAACCAGTTTGGAATTGTCGTTACTCCCTCGTCCTTTCTCCATGGAAGTGGTGTAGGTGACCGATCCAAATCCTGCCGACTAAAGATGCTTATCTCGGACCCAATTTGCCACATTACGAGCCCTAGAGCAAAGATGTCCCTCGCAGCACTTTGTGGCAGTACTATCATCGTACCCGTCTCACCTTGATGAAGCTCTGGCGCCATGTACTCCACTGTGTACCCATTGACCAGAGCAATATCGATCAGCTGGACGTGACCAGAGCGGTCAAGGAGTATATTGCCGGTTTTGATGTCACCGAAGTAGTGGGTACAAGTATGTAAAGCATTGATTGCGCTTGCAGTTTCGAGAGCCCAGGCGTGTTTGATTCCCCATGGAAGCTTTGTGCATCAGAGTAGCGAGAAGCGCCAAGAAGGGAACGGTTGATGGATACTGTCGGTGAACAGCTTCAATCTCGATCACTTCAGCTTCGACACCTTTCACATGCAGCGGCGCCCCAAAGGGTCCCGCCTGCGTGACACGGACATTGATGACCTCATGTTTCTCCATGAGCGTCCACAGAGCTTTACATATTTCTATGCCGTTGATGCCAGCTCCAGGTTGACAGAAGGCTGAAAGAGTCTCGAATACCGCTCCTTTCAACTCCAAAGGAATTCCCAAGAATATGAGGGCCACGAGAGTTGGGATGGCACAGAATTGTGCATGCCCTGCTATGGCTATGCGCGAGGACATGGAATGAGTTACGACAGTGGATAGAAGATACAGGAACGACTGCGCAAACACGCCTTCCCTCGGACTGAATGGCATTTGCTGTTGAGGTAACAAGCGGGGTTGTAATAAATGATGCCCTAATGTCGAACCAAGGCCAAGGTGGTGGTGGTGCTGCTAGTGCTGCTGCTGCTGCTGTGGTTTAGTGTTTGCAGTGGTTACCCAGCCATCCAATCTATCAAAAATCCCAGCCCATGAGACCGAGGTCGCTGTCGAAGAGGACGATGGTAATGTGCTACCTGGAATGACTTCTCCCGTTCCACGAGCCATGAAGTTATACGCGAGTTCAGACCACCCAGCATATCATACAGTGCCGTCAACATCATCAAATCATTCCCGGGTGACCATACTGCCCATTGCAAGAATGACGGGCGCCGATCGGCTCTTGAGCAACTTGTACGCTTCTTCGTATGACGACCAATTTCTCCGATTGACCGCACCTTTAATCAGCATACTAGACGGCCCTTCCATGAAC